>VRLP01004795.1:0-44212 GCA_009660295.1 Lophius piscatorius
TGACCATCTCAGGGCTCCACAGACGACTGACACATTTAAAAAAGGACTTAAAACTTTCCTTTTTAGCAGAATCTATAACCTTAATTAACATTGTTGGTTTTTTTGGTAAGGCTTTTACATAGTTATTATTTTATTTTTTATTTATGCTTTTATCTGCTTTTACTTTGTAGCACTTTGAGATTTGATCCAAATGTAAAGTGCATTATAAATTAAATGTATTATTATTATTATATTATTATTTGTAGAAGCAGTGGTTCTAAAGCCTTACTTTGAGCTCCTTCTCCATGAAAAGTTGTCCTTCCAAAAAGACATTGCCTTCAAACATTACACAGGTTTCCATTCAAATAATTTAGGCTTGAAGAGGCATTTTTAAGCACTTTTCTCAGTGCCATGTGTTTTTTATTTTAATATTTGAACACATTTATACAAATAGTACTTATGTATAAAATCACAAATGCTGTGCCACAGTCCACCCACCTCTCAGCACACCCGCCTCTTATTATGGTGTATGATTTCTGCTTTGTTGGACTGGTTTCTCTTAGTGGACTTCCTGTTGCTGATAATTGCTCTGATTTTGTACAATTAGCCTTGTACCTGCTGTGTTCCTCCATCCAAACATTACTATCACATATCACAAAACACGTCACAAAAGTGACTCCTATAATCATCCACTACATCAGCAATTTAGGATTGTCAGAATTGAAGTTGTTAAACCTTCATTTGAACAGTGAAATAGCGTGGTCCAATTTAAAGTAAGGTAAAATTCACTGCTGTTACAAGACTGGATATTAATTATGGTCCACAAGGGTAACATAACTATGGTGATATTAATTCTCTTGTTAAATATTAAAAACTACCAAAATGACCAAATACATGGTTTGTAAATAATAAATGAAAATAAAAATAAAAAAATTAATCACACATATATTGATGCCTTAAAAAGCACTTAAAATGCATAAACCTCTATGGCATGGCAGTACACCTTTTTGGGCCTCACACTGCCCCTTTAATTTTTTTTTTTTTACATAATTTGATTGAAAAAGTAAGATAACAAGTCTATGACCAATGAAATGAGGAGCTGAGCTGGGTTTGACCTTTTGTTTCGGGCTGGAGCAGTCCTTTTTAGAATCAGGTTTGAAACCCAGTCAGGAGTCAGTCAGTAGAGTAAACAATACCTGCCAGCAAAACCAAAGAAATGAGGCTACATGATACCCCGCTTGGCTGGCTCTGATGTCCCATCCAAGTCAGACACCTGCTCAGGAAGAGCCTTGTATCCCCCCTGAGCTGGATATTTGTGCAGGTGGCAAAGGCGTCCTCTGCCTAGCCGAGCCAATCCCAAAGGCTGCCGCATGGAACTCGCACCGGTATAGTTTGTGGTCACAGACTACCAGGTGTAAACTTGATGTCTGATGCTGAACTGAGTAGAACTGGCTGGACAGCGATCTTTCCAAACCAAGACGGCCATCGTTGGAGAAACCACTTGGCTTTCGACTATACCGTGTTCTGGCACCCTGTTTCAAGCTCCAACGTTATTTCTTCACAACCAACCAGTGATCTTTCTTAGCAATTTCACAGGAGCATAAACACTCACCGAGGTTGACAGATGGAACACCAAGTGAAAGGAAAGCATCATAGTCCCCTGCCCTGTTGTGATAGAGAGTAATAAGAATATGGGCTGGTTGGATCTGTTGGACTCTTGCTCTGTGCCGCAACAAAGTCAGGTCAAAGAAGTGGCACCACCGGCTGGTGTTTCACTTTGTCAATACCAAATAGTAAGACGTGCGCTTCGTCAAAAGGTTATTCATTTATTTGGAGTTATTAGGGGGTATCATTTTATGATTGATTTATTATCGGTGACTTCAAAGCTAAAAAAAGCTGGGGTGAAATATTTTTTCCCCTCTAAAATAAAGATGTATGCTGCAGTGGGTTGAATTCTAACTGATTTTATGTGTGTTTCAATCAATGAAGGAACATTATGACCCTTACTGCTATTTTATTTGACAAACAAAAAGCCTTTTTTTTTTCATTCATATCCAATTCTGGCAATAACAAAAATCAAATATATGAGCTAATGATGCTAATATCTTTGTATCTTATTCATACACATGCAGGAGGACTATCTATGCAGATATTTTTAGCAAGAACATAAATTCTGTTTTGTAGAGAAATAGTCTTATACAGTAGTTAGTAGTTAAGTATTATACAGTAGTTAGTAGTTAAGTATAACAACCTGACAAATGAAAATTGTGCCCAAAAACCTATTTCCATATCTACTAATATTAACAGAGACTAACAATAACAACAACAAATGCGGAGCTCTGGTCATTTCTTATTTTATGCTCCATATATTTTCACTTTTTGCTGTGTTCTCAGTTTTCTGTTTTTTTTTTGTATGTTTAACATATTGAAATGAGCTAGTTATTTTTTGACAACCCCAGCTTATGTAAGCAGCTAATGTGCTATATGCAATGGAAAGCATAAATAGGAAAAAGCATTTACTTTTAAATTGCTATTTCTACAGTAATTACCACAAACACATTGACAGTATATCAGTTTTTTATATTTTATTGTAAACTAACGGCTGTTCTCAACTGTGACAATCACTGTTGCAGAAAAAGCCATGAGGACTTCGACCCCATATTTTATACCGTGAAGTACTAGTAACCAAATCTGCCAATGCTTGAAACTGATTCTGTCTCAAAGTGTTTGGGGCTTATATCGGATGGGAGCAGTATAACATTATTTTTAAGCCTGTGTTTTTAAATTAAAGAAATTATTGTTGCACAATCTCAGAAGTTCACTGGTCTGTAAAATGGCTAAAAGGCCTTTTTCAAACATCTCAACAAACTGTAGCTTTCATTTTGCAGCACTAGTTTGTCACAAACTGAATTTCTATCAGCAGGAATCCCAAAGTAAATCAAGTCAGTTTTCTATGTATAGCACCAAATCACAACCAAAAGTTATCCAAAGGCAGCTTCTGAAAAGAGCAGGTTAAGACTCTACTCTTTATCCTACAAAAACTCAACAATCCCCACATGACTTCCTAACTGGCTACTATGAGGATTTGCGACCCACATTAAAATCAATGCAGGTTTCCTGGTTACCACAAGACTTAGCATGACAACCACTTTCTTGTATTTAAAGCAACACTGACTCTGTTTATGAGGAACTGTAAATATGACTGGAACCCATCTTTGGCCAATCAAACTGTTTTGTTGAAACTACCTCTGGTTTTATGGTTTCTTTACAGTTGCTTTGCTAAAAGAATATATATGCTTAAAATATAATAGACAGACCTGCAGTGTTCCCATGGTCAGTGACCTAAATAAAATATCATCCTGCTTTATTTCCTTTTATGAGGATGGGTGGCTACCAAGCAGGATGTTAAGGTCAATGTTTGGAGACCTAACGGAGGCTCCGAGAGCCCAACTAATACATGTGAGATAAACAAATACCAATTAACATGACCTCTAGGCAACAATAAAGTCGTCAGTCTTAAACAGGGTTGGCTTTATTCTCAATAACCCAGAGATTGTAAATGACTGGGAGCTGGTCGTTTCAAAATGGTAAATGTTTAAAAAGCTTTATATGCGGACAACGAGCAAAACGTTGGTAAAGTGTTGTGTAAATATTTTGTTTTATATTGAACAGCTTTAACTTCTTTGTGAGTGTTTTCATCATGATAAAATGCAAAATGTGAACACAATGGAGGTTGTGTCCTAACCCAACAAAGACTTAAGCGAGTAGGAATGAACTGGAATAGTTTGATAGGGTTCATTAAAACTTTGCTGGGAGGAACAAAAAAAAAAACGCCGACTGCTGAAGAAAAGAAACCTAGCCATAGTTTATGTCTTCATAATCCATCATTCACACCTCTCATGCATGCTCAATAAATCAATCAATCAATCAATCAATCATTCTTTATTTATATAGCGCCAATTTACAACAACAGTTGTCTCAAGGTGCTTTCCAGAAAGAGCAGGTCTAGACCAACTCTCTATTCTGCTCAGTTTTAATTGTCTCCCATCATTCTCAGACATCAGCTATTCTCTCCAGCTTGTCACATCCATCCAAAAGCACACCAACACAAATTCATTATTTAACGGTGCGTCCCCCAACATCAAAGGTACATTACTGAAAAGCCTACCAATCCTCTGCCCTGTAGAACAAATCCCCCTGATTGAACACCTCAAATGAAATGGTTTTGTCCAAAAAAATAATAAATTAAAGAAACGTAACCCTGAATGTGTAAAATACGAGCCTTTAAAGTGAAATATGATATATACAAGATAAATCTCCTCAATTCCATTCATATGCACCAAATGTGAAGTAATATCCAACAGACTAATTATTGTCCAAAAACTTTCGGAGATAAAGCTCCCGCTAGTGTCAGAAGTATGCAAACGAAAATCAATCCAGTTCTTCCTCCCACTAAGGTCTAAGAAATTGTTTTTGACTTATCAACTAACATGAAAGATCCTTAGTGGCGATGACGATACCATAACATTCCTGACTTTCGGGGGATATTATTATGTTACCAATTCTTTTTGCACCTTTCATTCATTTGTGCTGCATCTTTCCACATCCCCATGACCTCCACGCTTTTCAGATTCACTCATTTTTATTTTTTATTTTTGCAGGTTGACTAATGTAAACACTTGATGAAGTTTGAAATTTACAGAAAATAACGACCTGTTACTTTATGTATCCCCTTTTATTCATATTGTGGCAGTTGTTTATGATGCTTTATACATGAGTTATGCTATACTGTTTGTAAAACTCAGAGTATCCTGCTAACTGTATTTAACCTTAACTATACTCTAGTGTTATGTGTTTTCTTGAGTTCAACTCTTTCTGTTCTACTGGCCCCCAGGTCAGACAAACTGAATGCACAATCTGTCTGGGTGGTCCTTTAGCTAAGATGTTCTCAATATAACTCACAAAAACATTTTGGCACTCTTCTCACTCACATTCAAATCTGAGGGACTGGTCTCTTCTGAGACATTTTGCTCTCAGCTAAAAAACCTGAGAGACTGGTCCTTCTGAGACATTTTGCTTTAGCTTAAAAACCTGGGGGACTGGTCTCTTCTGAGACATTTTGCTTTAGCTTAAAAACCCGAGAGACAGGTCCTTCTGAGACATTTTGCTTTAGCTTAAAAACCTGAGAGACAGGTCTCTTCTGAGACATTTTGCTGTGACCTTAAAAACCTGAGGGACTGGTCTCTTTGGAGACATTTTTATACAAGCTTAAAATCCTGAGAAAGTGGTTTCTTCGGAGACATTTTGCTCTCAGCTTAAAGACCTGAGGGACTGTGTCTCTTTGGAAACGTCTTGTACTCCGCTTTAAACCCTGAGAGACCGGGCTCTTCAGAGACATCTTGTGTTAAGCTTAAAAACCTAAGAGAATGGTCTGTTCTGAGACGTGTGTTTGGTGTACCTCTCTCTATGAATACTGTTATATCAGGGGACATTATCAATTCATGATCTACGTTAAGGTGTCCTTACATTTCACATGTTAGCAGCCCAGAGAGCTTGGGCACACATTCGTGTTACACACAGCTATCAATTTAACATGTCTTAAATCATTCTTTCCATTAAAGAAAGGTGAGACACATCCATATGGAATCCATTGTTGTCTATTCAGTCTATAGCCATTGGCAGATTAATAGTACAGTATATCTAGAGGCAATAAAACAGTTGTATTCTAAGCATTTATTGTCTTTAGGTTATTCAGCAACGAAGCCCCCTCATTTGGGTCCAGTTACATGACTAGTGTGCTGTAAGAGTTATAGACATAATAAAGTCTAAGATATGTGCCGCTACACAGGTGCTACACAAACTCTCCACTCTAATTATCAGGCTGTTACTGGTCTCAACACAAGAAGGGTACAAAAGAAGGGATTTTATGTCAGGCTGAGAAAATAATAGCGTTCTCAACACACCACCATTTTTTTAAGTCTTGCACCTCCTGTGGGAAACAACAGTTGTGTGTGCACGTGTATGTGTGTGCGTGTGTTTTTCTGTGTGTGTGACTGAAAAGGCACATCTGTATGGTCTATATCTCTGTTTAGACAGACATTCACCTCCCATCAGGATATAGAGCAAAGGCAAGAAAATGGGGTTGATGAGGAACAAAGGGGTTAATAGGATTTAGGAAGGTTCTTTCCGGTCGATCGGAACATAGACCGAACAATAGTCACAAAATCTGTCATACAAAGTACAGAGTTAGCCAGAACTTGTCTTGGCCTTTTCGTGTCATTATGTGACACAGGAACGTTATGTCTGGATCTGAGATTCCTCATTGAGAACTTATTGTGGTCATGTGACTGCTTAAAACGTAATCAGCTGTGACGTTCATTTAATGCAGAAACAGCATCGGGTGAGAATAAAGCCAATACATAACAAAACCTTCATAGACTGGATATATATCTATCTATCTATCGATCTATAGATAGATCGATAGATAGATATATATCTATCTATGTATATAAATCTACCTCCTGTACATCACATGCTAACCTTGTATTTCCAGGAATTTCATGTTCCCTTAATCATCTGACTTTCATTATTGGTTTATGTCTATTTATTTATTCCCCCTGGCAGGCGAACAAAGGCAAGGTGACGCAGTCAACAGAGTGTGCTGGCTGGAACTTGTGTGCTCTACACAGAGCAAGCTGTTAGCTGTTAGGGTAGAGGACCCCAGCTTTCTGGGGTGATGGCTCAAACTGCAGTGTTATAAAAAGTAGAGACATTGTACATACAACAAAAACAAGAATGTTAATATGCAGTAATAACTGTGAACAGAGTTATGTTGTAAATTTAAAGAAAATAACGACCTGTAACATTATTTATACATTTAAATCATTCATGAAAATGACATTGGCGAAGTTTATCAGACTGGTTTTAAGCTGCAACACAAAATGGAATCTGCTCTTCAGTTGTCCTTATTTTACTTGATCTTGGTGATTGGTTTAGGTCTTAGGAGATCCCTTTCCATCAGCAGAGGGGATTTTTCTTGTTGTCGAAGGTTCCATTTCGGGTCCTCTATATTCTTTACCTTTCCCTTTTTTTAAAAAGCCTTATATATAACTTTATGATGACGATACTCAAATATTCCTTCCCGTGAAAACCCTAGACAAACTGGACAACCAATTCCTTATCAAACCGTTTGGATGATGTAAGCACATGGTTCACGGGAAAAAAATGTCCTCAAGCTGAATGAAAATAATAGTAGTGAATCGCCTTCATTGTCTATAAGCATCTCTTGACAATATTTATTTGCTTCTCTGATTCCTCTATAAATTAGACTTACTGTTATATTTCTTTTTCAAAAACAGCTTTGTTCAATTTAGATTTTTTTTTCACTGACAAACAGTACCTTTTTTTCTTTAAAGACCATCATGAGGTCACCGGTGCTTTTATTACACCTTGACTACTGGCAGCTTATGTTACAGTGGGTCGGCACACACTGTTCAGTAAACTCTGTTTGAAAAAGTACGAATGTAATATATTTAATGTTTTGACATTTATCTATTCTTGGTGTTCTAATATTTCAGAGAAGACTGGAGACATTTTGGAAAGCTCAGAACAATCCGTTTTTCTAACGTTTCACAGTTAAACAGGTTAATTTTTAACAGGTGGTGATATTATGGTTGGGTATTAAATGGGCTTCCTTAAAAGTCTCAGTCATTCCAAAGAAAAGCATGATGATGGTCACCTCTTGAATATAAGTTAATGTGCTTATGGCTATCCTCCTAACAAATATGGTTTCATGTTCCCTAGAACACTGTATATAAACCCGGGTTGTTGCTATGGAACTACAGTTTGAGAGTTCTCAAGTTGTACTACTGCGGACTCCTTATGTAAAAAGTATTAAAAAAGTCATAATGCTCAATTAAACGCCCTACTTTTACCATTTAAATTGTAAAACCTCACAAGACTTCACATAGGGTATGTTCCTTAATGAACATAAAAAAAAATTGATCCATGGTGAGGTCATAGTCACTACTTTTCTTATTCCTTTTTATTTCTTCTATCAAATAGTATATGGAAAATAAGTCTCCAGACCATGAAATGTGGTCATTGAAATTCTTCAGGGCTGAAACTCCATTAATAACACCATTTCACAGCATTGTAAAACCCGTCAAAAGTTCAAAAATGCCTTTCGTGCAGAAGGGTCTGTCAGGAAGCACATCAACAGAGATAGTTTAAACATGAACCAGACTCATGTGTTTTTGCTTAAAGTTGCCAGGCCCATTGTTTACACAGAGAAGAGACACACACTGAGTCCAGCTGCTCTGGAATATTTGGGCCTCGCAGTCTTTACACATTTTTATTGTTGCCCCACTGCAGCTTCAGCCGTGCACCATGCTGTCACTCTGGATGCACAGCAGGGACAGTTCACTGTGGCGGTGACATCAGTGTGAAGGAGCAGTTCATAGTGCAACACCTGCTTCATTCACTGTGCCTTACAGCTGTTATCAGCTCCATGCAAGACTGCTGGGAGTAAAGTAGCAGGGAATCCTTCTCTTTCACGCTTTTTAATCAAAAATATGATATAAGGGGAAAATTCCCCCAAAAATAAAATTCATGCATTAAACTGCATGTCATAATTATTTGGAAATTCAAGTGGAGTTTCTCAGTCAACAGAGCATTTCAGATTTCTGGGTCATGTGGCCAATGAGAGCTCGCGATCTCTGAATACATTAGGGTTGGCCTGTTACCCAATGTCCCCACTTCAGATGGGGTGCAATAAAAAGATTTAAGTTTAGAGGCTAACCAAGTGCATTATAAATTAAATGTATTATTATTTATTATTACTTTCCTGTGGTTTGGCTCGGACCCAGGCGCAGACACAAGACGTGGCAGAGCAGGTGCAAAAATATTTATTGTAAACAAGAGGGCACTAGAAAAAAGCAGGGTATCAAACAGGAACAAAAAAAAACACTAGGATTAACTTACTACAAACTGAGAGAAGGCTGAGACACGAGATGACACAGGGGAACATCATACAACGAACTGGCACAGAAGGAAAGGTGAGGACAGATTATATACACTGACGTAACGAGACAATGAGACACAGCTGGAGGGGGAACAGAGGTGAACACGATGACCAATCACAAGACAGACACAGAGAGGGAAAGGAACACAAGTGAAACACACACAAAGACAACACAAATGACGACACTCTGATTCATAATTTATTCTTAGACAAAACTAAATAATAAAATTAAAATCGAATTAATTCAAGATTTTAATATCTGGAGAGTGCTTCCCATTTTGTTAGAACTGATTACTAGACCTATGCTGTCGTCGTATACAGCCAGGGTATACCCCCACAGGACCCCTGAAGCCGTGCGTTCAACGAACAAAGTTAAGTCACTTTTTTGTAAATATAAAAAAGAAAACCCTAGTCAGTAAAATCTGAACTATTAGAGTAAATGTGATATACTTAATAAAGATATCCCTTAAGGGGAAAATCTGAACTATTAGAGTTAAATACAACAGATATGAGATAGAGCCAATTATCATGCACCTAATTAATTTGACTAAATTAGGGTTGTTCAATTCTCCCCCTAGCGTCAGAAATATAAAACTTATATTTCGCAAAATCTGTTGAATTATTCCTCGTACTAAGATCTGGCTAGGTATAGAATTTGAAAATGATCCATGAAACAGTTTTTGAGACATCATGTTAACACGAAGGACCTGCGGCAGGGTACGCAGACACGGCTGCAGATGCAGACGCCACAGTGGTGATGACGATTTTACAATATCCCCAACTTTTCGGGAGTATAATTAGTATTGCTGAAATAGTATTTGAATACAATGGAATATTCAGAACATCATTTTTGACAAAAGCTCCAACCTCCATTATTCATACTGGTTCCTATTATTTAAATTGAAGTTCTATATTGAATTATGCATCACTTTAATTTATTAGTGGTTTAACCAATTGTAGTATTCCTTTAGTATCATATGATCTTAAGGTGAAAGTGGAAAGATATAAAATAAATATTAAAATAATAATAAAATATTATCAATGCTGGAGAGGCTTTTATGTTTTTGAAGAAAAGTTTGAGCCCCCTCCCCACACCTCTAATTCATGTACAGCCTGTTATGCATGCATTTCTGTATTTTGACCTAATTCTATTAAAAACACATCTACTAAAGAATTAACTTGATTTCCAAGTCTTTCACTTGCTTAAATACTCCCAGAAACTTGAACGGCGTCCCTGTCTTCTTCCATCCAGAAGGTATTTCACGACAGACTCTAGACCTCTGACCGTACTGTGGCTTCAGGGCCCAGAGCAACCTGAGCCAGAGGTTAAAGTCCTGAACTGGCACAAGGGGGCGTGAAAGCTGACCTAATCCATCTATTCATGATGGAGTGTTCATTAATCATGCTCACACAGAACTCTAATAAAGGAAAAGAGGCAGATCTAATCGCAGCTTTGGATCTCTGATCTTCCACATTGTGGACTCCAGATGTGAGGGCTCACAAAGGAATCACATACACACACGCTCTGGTCCAGGCACACATTTTGTCTTGCACGTCATGTCCACATGTATTCACACTCAAAAGGGATGTAAAATATTGTGTGGGATATTCCCTTCAAAGAGCAGGGAGGTGGGTTTTTGTTTAGACAAAATCTTTTCTCTATTGTGGCTTAATGATATTACTTAGACAGCAAAGCTGGAGACCCACAGATATATGGGTGGGTGCTAGCTGTGTCACAGCCTTTGAGTGTTTGCTGCCATGGTTTGTGGATGTGTGTCAACAGCAAAGGCAAGTTTTCCAGCTGCAGTTGCATCTGTACGACAGCAGGTGCTCTAACTCATAAGTCCACCAGAGGGGGTCATTCAAGGACTTTTAGCAGTAGGAATAATAAAAGCTTCTTAATTCTTTAATGTAAGTAGGAAATGATGTCGAATCAAGATTTAATATTGCATTCTACATTACTATAAACATCATTATTCAATATTACATATCATGAAAAACAGTGGTCCAAGGTTTTTTATAACAACACACTCACATACACTTTAATTTAACAGTGAGGAATATTTCCACACATTTTTATTTAGCCTCCCACAGTTCGCTTATACTACTTTAATGAATGCATAAATAAATATAAATTAAAATGTTTTATTTTATTTTACTGTTTATCAGTGCACTAAATGCTGCAGTGATTACAATGTGCTGTTTTCAGCTCTTTCTTTGTTGCTGGATGTTGCAATGCATTGCCATTCAAATTATTGAACTGCACCTAAAGTCGATATATGGAATTCAGCAATTATTGAATATACAATTGTTTTTTTTCCTTCAATTAAATTTTCAGTTAATCACTATATTAAGAACCAACATGTTTTAAATCACGGATTTTCACCAAAGGCAACAGATGCATCCTAGACTATGTGACAGTTTTGTGAAGGAAATGAGCTGTAAATATTGTCAGATGTACTCAAAGCACTAAATAAAATCATACATAATTCCCTTTTCCCACTCCCAAATATGAACAGATTATTCTGTTCTGCAGTCAGACCCAAGAGGAGATTTCTGGTTGCGATGAGAGAGGACATGCAGTTAGTTTGTGTGATAGAGGAAGATGCAGTGATAGAGGAAGATGCAGAGGACAGGGAAAGATGGAAACAGATGATTTGGTGACTCCTAAAGGGAAAACATGAAAGAAGAAGTAAATGTAAAAGATTCTGTTAACAAGTCAATTGCAAGTCTCTGTCCATTCAAGCCATCACGGATAGGATTTCATTTCTGATCATTCTATGACATCTACCTAGTCCATAAATATGTTCTCACATCTTTAGCTCACACTGGTGGAACATCACACGACAATAAACCCATGTGTAACACAAATATGTCACAAAATAGAGAGAGTAAAAGTGAAGATGAAGATATTTATTTATTTCTGTTGGTAGTGACTGCAGGACTAGAGGTGGTCGAAGAGCAGAATCTCTCTCAAGAGATCCGTGACACAAACCACCCACCATTATTTCTTAGCAGGAAGTCATCTTGAATTGTCTGATATATAAACTGTACATATATATATATATATATACACTGTATGTACCATATATGGCTGGAGTTAAGTTCAATAAAACAAAGTAAAACCTGCATTGCAGTGTTTAGAAACTTTAAAATGATGTCACGGTGCTCTGAGCATTTGTCAGTGACAGCCTGTTCTTTCCGACTGGGAGCAATTCTACTAATCTGTCAATAAGTGATGGCAGAGAGATGATTCATACACAACAACCACAAGATCATGTTTAGCATTGATTTATTTATTCATCCATGTCAGCCTCAAAATATACATCTCATAACTTACACTACATACTATTACTACTCATCTTTTGGTCTCCTTCATTATGAAGAACCATTATGAGCCTTCTTGATTCTAAAAATGTCAAGCTGACTTTGTTGCCTTTGTTGTTCTGTCTTTGTATGATGTCATTATCTCTGCTAAAACTGTTAGAGCCAACACCTTTATTCTAATACAACCAATGAATGGATGGGTCATTAAAATAATCCAGTGTCTCCTTGGTTTCCCAGTGCATCATTTTGTCGCTTGTCTATCCTAAAATGTATTTCTGTATTTCAACTTACGCTCTTATTTTGCTCCATGTGTTTCTATTATTATTCTCAGTAATCCGGCTTCTGCTTGACTTTAAAGGGGGTCCTGTGCACTGGTGAGGGTCTTACTGCATGATCCTAGCCCATCACACCAGCAGCTAGGATCTGATCTTTAACGTCTAACCCTAACCCTATACGATAGCTTGTAAACTAGCGTTATAAGCTGGGTTTTCAAAGAAGGCTGGTGGTGGTCACACGCACAGGAAAAAGAATATCTGCTGAAAGATCAAACTGCATGTATGAAATGGTAAGAATCAATGTTGGTACAACAATAAGTAGGTTCCAACCCAGAACAGGATAGCAGCTTACAGAAAATTGATACATTTAAGTTGAAAATTGAGTTTTATTGAGTGAAGCGCTCGGTAAATGTGTATTTGAAATATTTAAATATATTTATTAGAATCATTAGTAAACACAAAGCTACCACTAATGGGAATGGGATTGCTTTTGCAGGTCATGGTCTCACATTTTGACCCAATGAGAGCCCATGATGAAGTGAGGAGGATCACTAAAGATGTCACATTCAGCCTGAGGGGGACATGACAGCCTGTTCCACAAGTATTGACAATGACTTTGTGAAACAAAGATTCCAATCAAAGATGATGTTAGAGGTAAAGATCCTCCTTGTCTTTGGGAATCATCCTGAGGCAGTTTGTGAACATCTGCGTCGGATTTCATCATAATCTTTACAATTTTTCTGATATATTTCGGCCTGGACCAACTTTATGGTCCCGGAGGCCGACATTAAACCTCACTGTTTTAATGAAGCAACATTTTAAGACTTTAAGAGTCCCTTTTCCTCCTTCCTCCATTAACCAGTTTGGGTCATTACTTTATCATTAGACCTCCATGATAGCCTGAGAAAGTCATTAGTGAAAAGGAGTGATGAGTCAGTGTGTGGGAAGTTTGGGGTCTTTTGGTCTTTCTTCTGGTGTTTCTAAAGAAGAGCCTGCTGTCTCCTCAGATGAGAGCACAGTGACAGGCAGTAAATGTCAGACTGTGGCTCTGGTGGAGGCAGCGCTGGGCTAAAGGAGTGAGTCATAGACACATGCTGCAGTGCAGAGAGGAGGATTAGTTCTTAAAGATTTAATGGTTAACCCTGCTAACGGTTTTTTAGGCAGGTTATATACCATGCCATCCATCGGTGATGCCTTCACACACACACAGAATGTAATACTTTGTCAGCACCAGCACTGTGTTTACAGGAGAATTGTTGAGTTCTATATGAGGGAAGTCAGCAGAAAAGAAACCGGAATTTTTGGATCAATAGTGTCAGAATATAGTCAACAGTCAGACCCATGGAGAACTGCACAGGGACAGTGAGTCAGGGAGCGCTGCTTACTGGAGTGGACAGATTCACATATAGTTTGTTCAGGTTGTTGTATTACCTTCAGTAAAACATTTCATAGAGGTCATATTACACATGTCAAACTCAAGGCCCGCGGGCCACATCCGGCCCGCACAAAAATCATATCTGACCTACGGGAGAATATCTAACGTTTATAATGACTGGCCCGCTGTTATACAACACAAATACCACAGGTACAAAAAATTCCCAGAATGCACTAGGATAGCGCCAGCGCCTCTCTCTGCTCCTCTGTTGTCATGTATCAGCATTTACCAAGTAACTCCAATTAACGTTAGGTCAATCCTTAGAGGAGATTCTACGGAGCCCAAGAGGTGATATGGATGAGAAAAAGTTGAAAACGGTGAATAATAAACGTATAAGTAAGTAGCAGGCGAGAGTAAGTACATACGACGCACGTTTTAATCAACTGCAAGGTGCGTTCATGTTGTCCAGCCCTTCAACAAGTGTCAGTGCTGTTGGGTTAAAACAGGAAACACATTAAGTTGTTTACATTTTATGGGAAATACACCTGTAGGCTGTTCATACACCTCACTCTTTTCTTAAGAGCAGCTGCCCCTTACTGCAGGAACAGTTACGAAGACCAACAGTCTACTTTTAATGTTTTATTGTGACAAAAGAAAGAAACGGCTAAATCACCCCAGCCATTTACCGAGTCATTTAAAGTTCCTTTTTGTTGATACGGTTCATAAAAAAACGATTCATCTTAGATTTCATTTAGTAGATAAAATATAGTTTGCTTGCTGTTATTGATGCTGAGCTATTTTGAATTTAATCTGTAATTGAAGTATTTCCTATTCCGTTGGTTTATTCCGAATTCTATAAAATAATAAAAAGAATAGAAGAATAAAATTGTCATAAAACCTCAGATTAAACGTGGCTGATTTGAGTCATGTTCGGCCTTCAATGTGTCTCCCATCTTTAATGTTTGCCCCCTCTGTGATTGAGTTTGACCCCTGTTTTTATGATTACACATGTTTTTGGTTATTTGTTTGGCTCTTTGCGAGATATCTTAAAACATTGGCATTTTATGTAGAGTTGTGACTTCATTTATTTCATACAGCTATAATAATCTAGTCTACTTGGAAATCTTGATGCAATTGATTTCCTGACTTGACTTGGTAAAGTCAACTGAAATAAAAAATCTTTAAACAGTTTAACAGCCATAAAACTTAAAAGACAGTGAAAGTAGCTTTAAAAACTTAAACACAGACAACAAAATTCCATTTCATGGAATCAGGAACAGATGTCGGAGTATCCACCCCCCACTGAGAATCCTAGACATAGTTAATTTAAGTTCAAAGCTGTGACTGGTTGGGCCTCCTCCGGCTGGCAATCAGAGTTTGACCAAGGGACAAAGAAGGGCTTAGGGTTGGAGATACTGGGGAGCAGTGAGTAAGGGTCTGGGGAACCCTGTACTACAAAGTCAGAATCAGGGCTGGAGCTCTGGGAAGCACATAGTGTGGATCAGGGGCTGGAGCACTAGGAAACAGAGTCAGGGAGACTTGGTTGTCTAATCACACAGAGATATGATAGTGGGAGAATTGAGGTTGCAGACAGAGGCAGAGGCAGTGTTATCACAGCAAACCAAAACTCTTTGTTTACCAATTTCTTAGAAGCATGTGTGAAAGAGCGCTGCAGCTACTAGAAGTATGAAAAACTAACTTTAAAGTGTCAGGGGGAACTTGAGCTCTGCAGCAGCAAAGACACGACAAGACAAGGCAGTGGATGATACACGACTCCAAAGATCGACAGATCCTGGTAGGTTTTATTTTCCAGGTATAATCTTGTTGAAATCAGTCGCTTATCTTGTTTAGATAACATTTGTTGAGCAGCAGGGGTTCGAGCCCCTGATGCAACATGCCGTGGTTTCCTTGAGCAAGAACCTGAAACCTCAGCTCCACGGGCGCTTCACAGGCGCTGCCCACTGCTCCCTCAGGGATGGGTTGAATGCAGAGATAAGTTTCACATATTGTACTTTATGTATGTACTGTGTAACATGTGATAAACACATGAAAGATTATCATTATTATTAGTATTATTAACATCAGTGAACTATCTGCTTATATGACCAGTGTCTCACCTAATGTCACTTTCCTCCAGAAAAGTCACTAGGGAACTGGAAAAGGAGCTGTGCAATGGCGAGGGAGAACTTAGATGGTGGCAAACAGGCATAAGGCTAGTAGATATTGGGACTCTGTGGTTCAGGGGTGCAGGCTTTGGGGACTGGATTAATGGAGCCAACTTGGAGGCAAAAAAAAAAACAATCCAATAACCATTCACAGAAATAGGTCATGGAAAATGTAACACAACACTATATGCAAAAACCATCCCAATCAAAAAACAAAAGCTTCTCAGATGAAAATGCAAATAACGAAAAGTACCAAATAATAAAACATCAAGGTTAATCAAAATGTACGCAAAAAAATTATGAAGGGAAACACAAGGGAGCAAGATGTTACACAAACTTTCTCAGGGAAGTATCACGGTTACACAGACGATCTGAAAAAAGAGAGAGAAGAAGACATAGACTTAGATTCACTGAGTAACGAGGAAATTAGGAAAAAGGTGAGGGCCAAGAACGGGTGAGAACAGTCAGGAGGGACACACTAAGAAACGAAATGTACGTATGTAACTACGGTTACATGAATCCAGATGCAGTGTTTTAAGCACTGGATGCTTCTATCTCACGCATGCGCAGGTCGAGTTATTGTATCAACAAAGTCTCAAAAGTCTCAAAGCGTAGTCTACCTCCTCCCGACGGGAGGCTATCCTCCCAAAGGGGCCCTTGCTGTCAGGTGTGAGCTCCTCCTCCAGGGTCTGAGGGCCAGAAGACACTTACCAGACAGCCTGATCATTTTGTATCCGTGCCAGTTGGGGTCCAAGTGGAGAGCAATCGCCCAGATCTGTAGAGGGCCCAAGCAGATTAGGCCTAATAGGACCACCACCTAAGTCAGCATAACCATCAGCTGAAGGAAGAGACTGTATTTTAGTATCCTGCCATGTTGGAAGCATTGCACAAGCTGCAGATTGCAGACACACGCCTCGGTGAAAGGGAGGCTCTCATTTACCCCTTTTCCACGGAGCTGGTTCCAGGGCTAATTTAAAGCAAAAGCCTGACTTAGCACCAGTTCGTTGTTTTTCAACAGCCCTGAGCACCAGCTCCTGGCTCTCAAAACTGGTGCCAGACAAGTACCAACTCTTCGCTGGGCTAGAGCCAAGAACCGATTATATCAGGGGATCGGGGCGGAGTTATTGTGACCGACAAGACCGATGCAAACACCCTTTTTAAAACAACGGTCAAGCGTGAGATAGAAGCATCCAGTGCTTGAAGCACCGCCTCTGGCGGTCAGTAAAGATGAAATAGAACAGGATTCACATTCACACACATACAGAGACAGGAGTGGAAGAGAAACTAAAAGAAGAATGTGTGGAAGAAAACACTTCGTCAAACAACGAAAGAATAGTACAAGGAAATTAACATAGAACTAAACCTTACTACAGAAAAAATAAAACAGATCAGCAGATCCAGGACTGTCCTGAGATTCTTCATATATCACACTAACACAGTGCAGGAATCCACTGGTGAGTGAGATATGTGATGTTCAAAGTTGTTTTAGTGGTGAAATATGTTAACATGTCCAAGTGTTATGCATTTTGTGCCGACCAGGGGGTACTTGACATAAAAAAATTATCAAAAATGGGCGTACATTACAAAATATAAGATTGAGAATCACCGCAGTAGAAAAAACTTTTCTGGATCTTGTCTCATGAACAGAAGTGGATCAAGCCGATAGAGAGTGCAGACTGCAGAATTTGTAAATGGTAAATGGACTGTACTTATATAGCGCTTTTCTAGTCTGCAATTTGTAAAGAAAGCGATGACATGACTTGATTCAACGATTGCAATTAAGTTTAAGGATAAGTTTTCCATCCGACTCTGCCCATCAGAAGTATATTTCCACATTTTACACATTGTAATAGTGTTCGGACTCACAAAGACCCAAGTCACTTTTTAAGTGGGTGTGTGCAATAGTGTGTATGTTGTTTATGGATGTTCACATCCAGCAGAGTGTGTTGTAGTCATGACATTTACTTGACGATGTAACATGACAAGATGACCCTTTTACTTGGATTACGTCACCTTTGGATTACACATCCTACTGATATTTATCAAGAGCCACTGTGAACCGGAAATAATGACAAAAGGATTTAGCCATGAGGCGTATATTTGTCCCAACACAACACATCTCTAGACAGAGCAGATGATGTGAATGCAGGCAGGATGAAGAATCCAGCAGAAAAGGCCAGGAAATAGGTTTATGTTTGTCATAAGCATGTATGAGAAACAATTAAGAAAAAAAAATTTAAGCTCCAAGCAGGATAAGATCAACCGTCATTCAACCTGGAACAAAATGATAATTTTTGCTGTTTTATTCGTTGCTTACAAGTTGCTGCTTGTCACATGTAATAATAATAATAATACATTTAATTTATAATGCACTTTACATTTGGATCAAACCTCAAAGTTCAACGTCGCACTAGGCACTGCTGAGTTTTATCTCCCAGCTCTTGATGTGGAATGTCAGCGTGCTATTTACAATCACACACTGGAGTAGTTGGTCTGTTCAGGGTGAATAAACAAAGGCAGCATAGAAAAAAGTCTGTTGCAGTAGTATTATAAAAAGTGCTCCTGTTAGTTTGTGTTAGGAACTGTTGTTGGGGCAAGGCTTGGACGCTGGTGCAGACACACGACAGCGGAGGCAGAGCAGGTGCAGTTAAATATTTAATTAAATCAAAATAAGGCACGAGGAAAAGGCATGCGAGAAAACAGTAAATAACTTAACAAAACACTAGGAAATGGCTGGGACGAGTGACGACAGGAGGAAACATCAACAAAGACCTGGCACAGAGGGAAAGGTGAGGACAGACTATATACACTGATGTAACGAGACAATGAGACACAGCTGGAGGGGAAACACAGGTGAACATAATGAACAATCACACAAGAGGAGAACAGAAGCAATACTGGAAGAGGACACAGAGAGGGAAAAGGAAAAGAAGTGAAACTCACAAGGACTACACTAAGAAGGAATAAAGAAATGAACAATAAACAGATAAAACACACTAAAAAGGCAAAACAAAGGAAACATGATAGGAAATGTAAAACTAACTAAACAACATACATAACACTTTCAAAATAAAAACAGGAACACAGACTAAATAAACACGTCATGAAAGTTTGCAGTGTGAATAATGTACCTCCACTTTAATCCAGATGGAAGGAGCTTTGGGAACTACTGGATAACTTGCCCATAAAGTTAGTCCACAGACATTTATGTTCCCCAAAGGAAAGATTTCTTTCCCCTGGCTCTGCTTCTTGTGGCCAATGAGGACTTATGTGGTTTTACATGATTTACCTTTCCTGTACTTAAGCAAATACCTCCCATGTGTGCAACTTTGAGTTTTTTGTTAATTATCATATGTTTAATTGCTAGAACCTCCTAAACTGTAATTATGAACATGTCAAATATTGATCCTGCTAAACATCATCATGTTATTATTTCTTATTCTGAACATGTAAGCATCTTGGCGTTTTCATTCACCTATGGGCTGATTGTTTACCAGGAGGAGGTTTCCAGAAAGCAGGCCATTACCCGTCACACCTTTTTGTATGTTTCCTGCATCCAAAAAATCAACATAGGACTAGATGTTCTCTTCTTGCAAAATATATCCCACCCACTGACAGGCGTCATTGCAATGAGATAATTAATGTTATTCTGACTTCACCTGCCAGTGTTTATAATCTTATGGCTGATAGATATAAAATAAAAACTAAGAGGTTATATCTGTGAACTACTAAGTATAAGTTTGGATACTGTACCTTGACTTGTCAAATTAAGGAAAGCTTAATCTTTTTTTCTTTTTCTGTATTTTTTTTTAGATTTTTTGGAGAAAAGGCAGTGTGGCTCATGTAGAAAGCATTTCAGTGATCATTCCAATGATTCCTGGGCTATCTACCGTTACATCAGGAACAAATTTCACTGTTTCAAGAGTTTTCTGTTTTCATCTAAAATCAATAAAACACACATTGTTTGCCAAACTCTCTTTATGCTATCTATTAATTTATTCAGATTTTCCTATATGGCTCTCCATTAAAAGCAGAAACATTCATATACAGTCAAGACAATACATGTCACAAGCATGCATCAACATGGTGAGTATGAAATAAACACAACTACAACACAATAATCCATTACAGTAATCTTTAAGGGCAAAATGTAAAATATTTGCTACAATGTTCACATACTTGCTGAGAAATAAAGAAAATTTAGGATTTGAACTGTTGTTTGGACATCAACAATTTGCGGACATCACATTGGGTCTCTGGCAAATTGTGATTACAGTTTGTCCACCTTTTGTTACCTTTTTAAACATTTTGCAGCCTGAATGACTAACAAATGAACTGTGAAGATAATCAACGGAACACACGATTATAAAAGTAACCTTCAGTTGGAGCCCTATAATATAACTGTTCCCACTAAGTACCTTTTTGGTTTTAGTTTTCCGACTCCACTTCAAAGAAGAATGTACAAAAAAAATTGGAATCTATAGTATGTGACAAATTCGACTTTGAATGACAGGATGAATGATGGATGATTTAATTCATTACTTGGTGTTCATTGCTTTCCATTCAGTCTGTGCGGGTATGCAGGAAAACGATTCAATCTATTTTCCTTTCTATTTAACAGTGGTGGACTGAATGCGGAGATGACTGTCCATGCAGGGACAGGGCAGCTATTTCTTTAAGTCATCAAATCAAATTTAATGTATGGGCGCATTAATCAAACATCTAAATCCTGCTGATCGTCTTTGACGTATATGAAATGTCTTGTAGCACAAATGAAAAATGGTGTTTTTTTGTTGCAGTATAAGTCATCTTTGCCTTTTCTTAATTTAAGTCATAACAGTTAGAGTAAAATGTCATTATGTATTTACCACACATTGGCATGCCGTATGCAGATGATTGAATGTTATTGACTCACACCATGTAGTACGTACATATTTATAAGAGTGCATTGGGAGAACAGTGCTGTATACATGAGAGACCAACGCAAAACCTGTTAGCCTGTTTGTATGCAGGCCTACAAAACAAGTGGGGTGCTGGAGCTTCCCCTGACGGAAAATAAACCAAATAATACTCCTGCAGCTATGCACACAACGTGAAGCCACTGTGGCCTCACCCATAGAATGTTAATACCGAGAAGTGTTTACAGCATCTGGACAAATACTGGCACAGTATAATACAAAACAGCAAGAGTTGTAACATGAATCTAGGTAACTCAATTTTGGAAATCCATCTAGTTAAAGTCAACATTGGCAGTTTCTGGGTACAACTCAAACAGTACCATTAAATCAGATCAGGGTGCATACAGCCACAAGGATACACTTATGCAGACCACAGAAGTCACAGTGGAAGAAAACAAACCCATGATAGGACAGAGAATACTGATGTCACAGAGGACACTGTGGAACATTCCTCCTCCATACAGGGAGTAGTGCTTTGCTTTGATTTAATGCATGATTATCTGCTGACAAATGATATGAGAAACTATTCTATTCGCCATAGTAGCAGGAAATCAACATGCTCACTGCTGCTGCTCTCCATCAGTCCTACAGGACTTCTGATTGGATGGTGTGCCAGCGGGCTGTCTCTGTTTGCCCCTGACTGCACATTTCCTTCCAGTGATCCTGTCCCGCCTCCAAAGCATCTCTGCCAATCAACACATGACCCAGGATGCTGCTCTTGGTGTAAAGACGACCCTGTAAAACGTAGAGATACCATTATCTCAGTAAATCAGGACGACACTCCATGTTTCTGTTTAACTTACAAAGACAAAGCAAATCCTACCTGCATGATGATAAACTCCAGAGCCAACGACAGCTGAGTGATTTCACCAGAGGGCAGGTCAAAGAGGAATGGAGCGTTCCAGACGGGGTTATGACCACTGGCCCCTTTTGTCTCCTTGGTACCAATCACTTTTCCATCCTGACGCAAGTTGATGACAACGTAATGGTCTATGGGTAAAATTACATCAAGATTTATCATTTCTAATAAACTAATAAAATGTTCAACCTGTTTTATCCCCACAGAACCATCTGATTTACATCCTCAGAACCCTCTTTGAACTCTTCTCCACTGACACCGTCCCAAATCTGCATTGTCACTTGCAAAATGCGATTTCCTTTTAAATCCATTCAAGCATGCTAATTAAAATTGCTTAAATTAAAAAGCAATGCGTCACTGTCTTGCAAGATTCCTGCGTCAGCAAAAAGCCCTTTATTGTATTTGTTTTTGAAACTCAGAGAGACCGTGCAGATCTGATGAGGCGATCCAAAACAATAAGGAGGTTTTCCCCTCACAGAATCTCACTGGTTCATTTTCTCCTGAACAATGTCATCAACACAGAGCTTTATATCAGACGCAGTGAGATATGATGCAGATAAGATGAAAGGAAATGAGAACCGGCTGATTGGTTGGTAATTGGGTTAGACTGCAAGCCTTTGAGAAGAACAGAGACAGTCTCTAAACCTTATGATGGCGGATATTACAGATTCAGCCACAGGATGCTGGTACACCACTGATTATATTGTCTTTTTCTTTTAACATTTTAACCACGTTCTGGATTCTATGTGAGGAAAGTAATTGGTTGAATATTTCACTGTTTTGAGTCTATATTTTGTCATTGTCTGGAAATCTGGCATGTTATATATTCAATGGGTTTGGAGAACGTATGCAGTATCTTGTTGGTGGCTGTGTAGATTCTCGTTCATCCAGGTCATGGTAATCCATGTGGGTTCAAACCAAAGCAACTGGAGTTCTGCTTCTGAACAGAGGTCCAGGTGCTTTGGAATCAACCCACATGGATTATCTTGTTGATGTTCATCTGTAAGCAAATGGGAAAACAAAGAATTTTCTTCGATAAAATGTAATAAATAATTATGAAACTTGTCTTTAAACATCTTGAATTAAACCCTTTTTTAACAAGTGAGCGTCACCTCATTTGTTTTAAACATCTTTTAGCCTCTAAACTAAGACTTTTTAATTGAACTTAGAGTCTCAAAGTCTCTCCAGGTATCTAATCTCTGCTATCTGATCAATGAGGTCCCTGCTCATTCTAACAATGAAGGATTCTGTTGCAGGTACATTTTTGCCGTATGATTGATCAGCTACAGAAACATTCATTTATCTCATGAGTTGGTACCAGAATTGAATTCAGAGTGAAAACTGTAATTGTGTTATTCTGGTTATTCTTAATACTTAAGTAAAAAAATTTGATATTTTATATTCTATGAATGAAAGTAAATTGTTATTTTAACGAATATTTATTATATGTACTGGAACACAACCATTCGAAAATGATCTCACTAGGGCAGTTTAGCTTTTCTTTTAAGACAAATTATCTTGGGTTTTTAATGTGTAATCCCATTAGAAGAAAAAGTGCATACACACATCAACTATAATATTAAACCCCCCAGCCCAATAATAAGCCTAGTGTAGATTCCCCTCTGTCATGCATTGTGTATTCTGACACCTTCGATCAGAACCAGCACTAACTTTTTCAGCAGTTCCTGCTACTGTAATTATTCTATGGGAGCAAACATCACGGGTTAATATTCTCTCCCCACATGCTTTAAGAAGTCTTGGACACCTCCGACCCTGTCGTCAGTTCACTGGTTTTCCCTCCACATACCCCATTGGTGGGTACAAACGACTGCAGACAAGGAACACTCAACAAGTCCTGCATTCCTGGAGATGCTCTGACCCAGTTGTCTAGCCATCCAGACTTCGTCCTTGTCAAAGGCATTCAGATCCCATTTCTCTTACATTCACTCAAAAAAATGTTCACTGGCTGCCTAATATATCCATTCAGGCACTGCTGCTATTCTAACAAAATAATCAATTTCAGTCTGTCAGTGGTTAGAGTGTTATGGCTGAACAGTGTATATAACATGTTTGAGAGAAACAATAGATTTTGTTGTTTGACTATGAAGATCTTTACCTGGAGCTCCAGGGATCCTTGTGAGCTTGGCCAGATTCTCAGCCTTCCGGACCATAACCTTGATGCGCTGGGCCAGAGTCTGGTACTGAAGTAAGACTAACAGCTGGCCCAAAGCCCGCGGCACACACACGGAGCTCTTCCTGTGACCCAACGTTTCCTGAGAACTCACACTCTGTGGGCAAGTTGGAGGGGAAACCAGGAAATGAATAAAAAGACATTTAGAAACAGGAGGGAAATGGCCTTTTTCACTCCACAGATGATTCATTCTTAAATGAGCATTCTTAAAAGAGCAGATTCAAGACAGAAACATGTTCATGAACATGTTTCTGTCTTTCCCTCATGAGAGTCAACCAAGTCACCGGTCCTGTCAGAAGGGATATTTCAGTGGCAATTCAAATTATTATTATTTATAAAGCACTGTGTGTGAGAGTGAATAAGCATTTAAGGGCTTCTATCTGGTTCAGTTTATCAATTTTCTGAAAGATATATCCAAAATATAATCTGCTTTTATTCATGACACCTGAGGAGCCCAGCTAAGCTAAATCAGGATCAGATTTTAAACCTCCTCAAACTAGAATATTGGCTATATATGGCTGTCAGGGTTAAGCCAGTTAGACCATTCATGCTAAAGTAATACAGATGTTTATACAGCACTCTGAATTGTAATGTAATTTCTAGCAGTTTCTGCCCGCCAGGCATCAGAGTCGGAAGCGTTTTTCTCCCAGCAAGTGTGTTTCGGTTCACCGCCTCTGTCTGTCACTAGCACTTCGCCTCAGAGACTTCGCCTCAGTCACTCACACTTACACTGACTTTTGAACGTAGAGACGTCATTCTGCACACACACACTTTCACACCCAAAGACACACGCACGCACAAACACACACACACATACACACACACGCACACACACACACACACACACACACACACACACACACACACACGTTAAAGCACACTTTTTCCTTTCCTTTCCTCAAACTTCAGTACTACAGACTGGTTTATGGAGTATCATCATGGTAAAACCTGATGTATATCCATAAAATTCACTGTGATTGGGTTGAAATTGCATCTTGTTCCTCGTTGATTGAGTTTTACTTTGGTTTCGCACCTGAATCTTCCATCATCACAATATTATGTTGAAAATTGACCACATATGGTTATGACAGGTGTAAAGAGGTGAAGGGTGGAGATGTTCCATATAGCTGCATGTGTGAATATTACAATCAATAACAGTGTGTAAGAAGTTTTTTCCTCTCGTTGCCTGGTAATTCTATGTGAATATAAAGAAGGAAAGAACTCTGATCCTTCACGTTAGCTTTGATTGATATATGGGGAAATAGTCCAACAATTTAAGAACAACATTTTTCAACGAGGGTTATACCCTCTGCAGTCCATGCCAACAAACAATTAATTGCATCTGGAGAAATCTCTACACCAATGATGGAAACCAACATCGAATGGCCATGACCTTCAGCGTTCACTGCTGCATCGACAAACAGATGCATAAACATAGAACCACAGAGAACATCCAGATTTCTCTGAACCAAATCCCATCTGAGATGGACACAAACTGAACACGTGTCCTTTGGTCTGACAGGACCACATTTCAAGTGCTTTTAGAACTCATAGATGTTATGTCCTTCGGTCTAAAGAAAAAGAAAAGGACTATCCAGATTATTACCAGCGCAATGTTCATAAACTAGTATCTGGGATGGAATGAGGGGTATGCTAGTACCAATGGCACGGCTAACCTGAAGCTCTGGCAGCGCACCATTAATGATGGAAGCAAAAGCTTCCATCAGGACATCTTTTCCAGGGACATCCAGCAAGACCATGAAGCCACATGTTGTGCCCTGCAACAGTATGACTTTGGAGCTAAGAGTCCTAGCACTGGACTGGCCGGCCTGTCTTCCAGACCTGTCGCTCTTTGGACATTTGTCGCGCTTTATGAAGCACCCAATATGACAATGGATTTCTGAGACTGTAAATGAAGAGAAAGTGGGACAAGATTCTATTTCCGCTCAATTTATTGAGGGAAAAAGTGTAACACAATAGTTGCAGGCATGAAAGTAAGAATGACCATTTATTTATATATTTAAAAAAAATGAATATTAAAGTTATAATTATTGTCTTTGTATTCTAGTCAATTACACCTGGGCTAAAGGGATTTTCAGATGTGAGACTGTCAGTAATGTTTAGTGATTGCTAGTAAGTTGAGTGTATTTCAACTCCAAACGGGAAATCTGTGAATCCCTTAAATGAGCAACCCAAAATAAAGGGAGGACATCATGCCAACCCGATAATCTCCTGAAATTTTAGTCTGAAAAAAAACAACTGAAGCAGGATGTTACAGTCCTAATGGAATAAGAGTCAATCATACATTTGCTTAAGGACAAAACGTCACTCCATGCTGTTTTGTTACTGGTTTATATGAATACATTTTGATCTTTCATATAACGTGTGATAATGATCAAATATAGTCTTATTCATATGCTCACTGGCTGACAATGTTACGGTTAGGAAATCATTTTCAGCAGCAGAGTAGTGATCAGCCTCCTCTGACGTTGAAATGCACAGCCTTCATGTTGTTGCCCCGCGTCATACCCCCCCCTCTGACATGTTAAAAGCATTTAATGCAAGGCAGATGACTGTGGTCCCATTACGCTGAT
Source organism: Lophius piscatorius (assembly GCA_009660295.1). Classification (NCBI taxonomy): domain Eukaryota; kingdom Metazoa; phylum Chordata; class Actinopteri; order Lophiiformes; family Lophiidae; genus Lophius; species Lophius piscatorius. The sequence goes on from VRLP01004795.1 coordinate 26,746, forward strand.
TACAGAACCGGGTGTTTTTACCATAATTCCTGGAAGTGTCTTTACGAAATAATTTGAGACATGACTCCACAGTCTCTGTGAACACACCTACTCTTTGAAGAATTATCCAGACTGCTGAGCAACAGCCGCGCTCCTTCACAGCAGCCTCCTGCTTAACAACCACGCACTTAAACACATTCACAACCTGGAGCTGATGTCACTGAGAAAGGACAGTAAGGCTGTGTTTTTGGGTGTGTCTATGTGCATGTCTGGGGAGGCTGAGACACACATGGACATAAAAGTAGGGCTAGAGGTAATTACACATGACTCCTATTTACATATGTTAAAGTGGAGAAAATAATATGAGCCTAGCCCCCATGCACCCTGCACATCTCCTTTGCAAAAAATCCCAGAGACTGACCGCATAATAACAACTGAAAGATCAGACTCCCTGCCTACTCTTATTGATGCCCTCTGGCAGTGTTTCAACAGAGCCGCAGAGGGCACACTGTGGGCACACTGCCAATTTGCTGCACTATGGCTGTTTGCTCTGCAGTCGCTAACAACAATGCCCCCATGAATAACAACAGTGGAAAACTGGCTAATAAGAGAACTGATTAAATGCTACATTCCTTCACGGATAAAACATGATATGTGCTATGTAATCTCTAAGGCAGCGCGCAAAGTACCCGATAAATCAGGTGAAAATGCTGATGTCGGTAGAGAGATTTTAGAAAGAAATCACTCGGTACATACATGCAGATCGAGAAACAGTGCAAGAATACAAACAGTCAGTGGCGAGCAATGGATACACACACGTTCACAAAACATACACACACTTACACAAAGCCTCCAATCAAACCTGTATGCATCTGCATTTAAGATCATGACATCCTGCAAAACTCAAAGAGCTAACCACCTTTGTATCAGGTCATTTGTTTTCACATTCTAACCTACTCTGTCTCTGCTTGAGTCTGACTTGAAGTGACACTGGGGCTGGGGTCTTTACTTAATTTTTGAATGAATTTGGCAGGGCCAAAATGGACCGAAGAAAGAGCCTCATGACATAAGTAACACATGCTGCACCTATGGCCACCCGATCCCATTACATCACTGAGATGACTATCATTGGGAGGAAGATTGCATCTTTTCATGGTTCATACACGATGGTACTGTATGTGTACATACAGTGTATGAACATAAAGTTACTGAGTCAGTTATCATAACTTTACACAGAAACTGGGAACTGCAACACAGCAAACCCCATGTGCATCCTTGGAAACCACTATCTACAGTGAAAAACTAGTTCAAGATTGTAACTTGACACAATTACCTTTAGTGTTTGTTGAGATTGAGAAAATTAGATATTAAACGTCAATCATTACAACTCATTTCAATTGATGTAATTTCAACAAAAATCAACAATTCCATGATTTTTGACCCTAGGGAAAGCATTCTTTTTTTTGACATAGCTTCACATTTATTGTGCATTTGAGTTCAGTTTGGGGGATTGCTTGTACAAGGCTGGGATTGCTGGCTTTTTGGAGATACAACTTTGCTGTTCGGGATAACTTTTTCTATTTTATATTCCTATTAACATCCCTGTTTGTATACATTCTCCTAGTATAAATAAAAACTTCTTGTCTTATTTCAGTTTACATTTATCTTACACTGGACTGCATGGCAACATGGTGTTGAACACTGTTGCCTCGCAGTTTCAGTTCCTGCTGAATATAAAGATGCATACATTAAGTGAATAAATCATGTAATCACCAAATACCTTTTTGAGCTTGGTTTTAGTTGGACTGAGCTGCCTAGTGTAGGTGGTGGTGGTGTCAGGCTCCCAATCTATCTGCTCACAGGGTAACTCCACTACTCCCAGTGCAACCTCTCGTAGGCCCGAGAAGTCCCTGCTGTAGACAGCAAGTCTCAAGGTGCAGGTGCGCAGCTCTTCCACAGAGCCCACCAGCAGAACAAAGCTCTGGCTGTGGGGGTCTGGGCTGAGGCTGCGGCGGCGGGAGGCTACCCGCTGAGGGGAAGGGCAGATGGGAGGAAGACTCGCCCGGACAAACACGCCGTAATGTCTTCGACTGGCCCCTGACAGCCCCAGGATGTTGACCACCAGGGTGCCACAGGCAGAGGAGAGGAGCAAAGAGAAGTGCAGGAGAGGAGCTGTCTTGGAGGGGGTGGAAAGAGAGTTAGAGCCATACTGTGACATACAAAGCTCCCCTGGCTGGGTGGGAGATCTGGCTGCACCACCAGTCAGTTGACTAGTCTCGCTGTAAAGAAAGCTTTCTCCGCTCACGGTGCTGCGTCGACCCGTTGCCCGGCGAGACTTGGACACCAGACTCAGCTTAGTGAGGGACGGCAGAGAGGCCCTGCTTTGGCTCACACGTTTAGTAGGTGAGCAGAGAGCAGGTGGGGTGCTGAGGCGCCGCATTGGAAAAGACGCTCCAAAAGACTGCACCAACTCTGGTCTGGTAGGGCTGTGGTCAAAGGGCAGAGCAGTGCAGTCATCCTCAGAGGGAGAAGAGCTGCTCTTGGAGGAAGGGAATTCCAACACATCCCCATCCAGCTCCTCGTACTGCTGCTTGACAGGCTGGGTGCTTAAAGATGGAGTCAATGTCACAGTCACACTCTCAGCAGAAGGAGGAGACAAGAAACCTGCATCCTTGTCTTCTGATGAAGCCTTCTTCCTTCTCCGGCAGCAAAGGACGCACCCCAGAACCAGACAGTAGCAGAACACAGCCAGACCCACGGCCAGGACAATCTGGAGGTGAACTAGAAGTACAAAGAACAAAGTGTGGTTTGATATTGAGTTGGTGGAATAATGAGGAGAGACATCTGAGACTGGTGAGGAAAGGAAACCAGCTGTGAAGAAGAAATTGAGGACAAACAGAAAGAACAGAGTATTCAGTGTAAAGTTATGGAGTGACCTGTCAGTAAAGGAAAAGCTGGAATACCATCCATCGATTAAAATCCATTACCAAAGACTAGGCTCTGATTCTTAAAATGATCTTGTTGTGTCTGCAGTCTGAGTCTTTGATGAGATTAAGGGAGGAAATGTCTCGGGGTCGTAATGATAATTGTATAAATGTTATGGTCAATGATGATCCAAAGCAGAAACCTGGCACGTACAACGCGTTGGTGTCAATTTCCCTAGTAATGATGTGTGTATGTATTCATAAACAGATTATTCATCTTCCTGATTACACATTCTTACCCAGGATTCAAATTAGTTCCGATATAATTTGGTAAGCATTCACAAAAAGAATTTGTGTTACAAACATTTTCCCACTGACTGACATCATACACACATACTCACCTCACAAAGGAGTTCTCAACTGGACAGAATTTGATGAAATTTCACAGGCATTCTAAATGTCTTCTTCTCTTCATCTCTTCCTTTTTTATATTTGAATTTGAATTTCAGGTTGGCACACATTCACCTAGGATAGAGGTTATGGTTTATACATCAGCATAAACTGAGTTTCTCCTCATTATGTTGGCATCTGTATTCTTGAACATAAATTTTCTCGTCTTACTTACTTAGACAGAATCCTGAGGGGAGCCTTTTTTATGGTGGAATTTGGAATAGATTCAATTTAATAATACGGGATTGTTGAACCTTGGCAGAGGTAAGTGCTCTACTGAGTGCTGTTTTGGTTTCACAAGTGTTTCATATTAGAGCTGACGTTCTCTGAGTGTGTGCTGAAGATACGGCAGGTGGGTCGGCTGAGTTGATTTGATGTACCATCAAATATTTATCATTAAATAGTTACGTTTTTAAAGTAATCAACACTGTTAAACCAACACAATGAGAGTCATATTTTGTTTTATTCTTCATATGTCTGATCAGTTCTGAACCTTTAGTGTCATAGTGTTCATCTTCTAGTTTGGATAGGTTGGATATTGTTAATGGTCCAGTCTGTAAAATTTGGCCGTGGGGAGGAGCTGCAAGGCAGGCCGGAGGATTCAACCAAGCTCAGTCGCCAGCTTCCTCCCCTGTGCGGCAGCGGAGCACTACGTTGTATCTCCTTGTTCTAAATAATAAGAATAAATCTCCATTTGTCAAAACACAACACACAGTAACAACTCAAAACGGGAATCCCTCTCCTTCTCTACGAACATGGCGGCCTCCATACGGAAATCAGGACCCTCTCTATGGAGATAAAAAAAAGGGTATTTTCTATACGAATATTAAAACAAAATATTATAACATTCAGCTGAAGGTAAATAATACCCCATAATCTTACACAACCAACATTTAAGGAACAATCGTCCTATTATATTGGCTTTAGGGCAAACACTTTGTCTTAGTCTTCATGTGTTGGTTAGATGCCTGATTAAAGGTTTGGGTGGGCTGCAGTGATTTTTTTCAGATTTCAAACTGCACCGCGCATTTCTTTAATGAAGTCTGGGACTGACTGAACAAGAGTATTCAAATCACAGATGCCATTCTGGCTTCACTCGAAAGAGTCAGCTGGTTGAATTCAATAAATGTAACTATATCTAATTTAACAAATATATCTGTGTTACCATTTCAAACCACAGGTCCAGTTTGGGAGGCGTATCTAAAACTGAAGGATTGTTAAAGCCACAAAGCTGTTTGATTTTACTCAACTCGACAGCATCGAGTGAATCCTATGATCAGAGCAGCACATTAAGAATGTCCCAGATCAGCACAGAATTGACATATAATTGAATTCATGCTTATCTTAGTTCACATATAGTAATTCATCCAAGTCTACCAGACGGTGCTGCAATTGTTTATTACAGCCATGAGTTGCAAGAAAGTCCATTCATTTCCAGTTTAATTGGTGTTACATTAAATTAAATCTGGCACACTCCGGGTTTGGTGGACATTGTTCACATAACTGGATTAAGTAAATCCAACAAATTATTGAGTGTTTCTCATTAAAAGAAAAAAGAAAAAATCCCTTAATCCATTTATTTGTTTTTTCAATAGGATATCCCGGCTCCAATTGAGAGTTCTCTAAGTTCCAACCATACTCTTTATAAAACCCTGACTGCACTCCCATAGTCGCTGAGAATAAAGCCATTAAAGCTGAACCCTGATGGCCTTTTATTGTTGGATAATGAGGGTGTATTGGGATGATTCATGCCTCAGACTGGTGCAGTGGTGAATAGCAGCAGCTGTATAGCCATTACAATGCAAACAACCAGCAATGATGTAAAAAATGAATTCTTGAGAACAGGTGAATGTTTTCTTGCATTATTATGGAACAAATACTTACTTATTAAGCACAAATGCTAATAAATAAGTTTAAAAATAGAAGAAATTGAGTTGGGTGGCACCAAATCTGTTCTGGTAAGAGATTTGTTTCACCTGCTGGACATTGAGAAATCCAAAACTCATGCCATCCCACGATGGGGTGGTCCCAATAGCATATGGTCTCATCGGAAGAGGTCTATCGGAGCTTAAGCACTCGAACAAGGCGCTTGCCTATGAAGACAACACATCAGTGACAGTGAGCACTCACTGATGCATTTGACTGTCAAAGAGCCTGCAGCCCAGGCCCCATTAGAAGATGAAAGTACAGACAGACTGAAAGCAGCACTGATGCTAGAAAATAAAGGCTGATTGAATCACTCTAAAATATGACTCAGACCAGCTGACCAAGACATTATTAGAGTAAATGAGGTAATGGTGAAACCAGAGTCTTGCCAATTCATAATTGACCCAACCTCACAAAATATCCATCATAATCCTGACAGGTGTCTGTATTTTAGCACTAGTGTAGACACTTAGGTAGAGCATCAAAACACATCTATTATAATCCAAATGATTTGCACTGACATTAAGTGTTTAAACTTTTTCTAACATCTGGAATAATATGTTATCTGTCCAGAAGCAAAACTGAGGATTCCTCAATGAGCAGCAGCCTCGGTGGCCTGACTTTAAAAGACAGCCTCCTCCACTTTACGCTCCAGCTCTTCTTCAGATTCCAGGACAGTTAAACTAGAGATTAAAAGCATTTCATAAATAAATTAAAGCTGTGCGTCCACTTAATCTGTTTTCCCTCTGTCTGGAAAGTGAATGAGCTATGAATGAAAACACTCACGCCCTTACGAGTAAAAACAGCTAAAGTAAGAAACACAGAAGCCCATGCAGTCGAAGTTTCCTTACCTCCTAGAGTGAACTGCGACATGTTCCTACGCAGGTTGGTTTGTGAGCACAGACCGTCTGATCTGAGCGCGCTTTAAGAGCGCAGCCATCGCCAGTGCGCAGAAACCTGCAGCTTCCAGCCAACAGATGCGTCACTGATAGTGCGTTGGAGGCAGAGAGGGTCGACTGCGTCTGCGATAGTTCAGCCTGCCAGGAGCTGTATTACGATGATTACACATATTCTGCCTCTTAATACGGAATAATAACAGGGTTATAACCCAAATAAACTAAAAATCAGACTCACTGCCAGTCCAACTAATGAACGATGGGGATTTACTACCAAGTAAGGCAAGTATTTACCCTAAAATTATTATGTCTAAATTGCAGGTTTTACTGGTATGTACATCCAAATTTAAGAGTAAAACAATGCTAACCATTTAGCAAGACAATTCTTTAATTTCTAATGAAACAATATGTTAAACTATGGTTCACATATGTGAACATGATGTTGGTTTCAAGATTAGAAATGTATTGGAATTTACTGTGATTTGATTATGTGCGTTTGTAAACAGTGGATCTATTTTTTTCATGCTGTACCCTGCCTGTTTTTTGGATGTTTCTCCTTTTACAGTGTATGAATCTCTTTGCAGTTCATAGCTTCTGCCTGCCTGCAAAACTTTTTAATCTAAACATACTGTAATCAACTCCCAGCGGGATTTTTAATTTTTCTAGAGTTTCTTAACATTTGTTAGGAATACAATATGTTTTGGGGAATAAATATACAGTCCATCTGGGAATTCTTGTTAATTTAGAGCATCATACTGGTCAACGGTTTGTCAATAGTTTGTGTATAACACCTCGCTCATTTTGACTGACCACTCAAAGTGTTTTACAGCACAATCCACCATTTACTTAAAGACTGCCATGCAAGGCACTACCTGCTCACCAGGAGAGATAGTCAATCCCTCACACACATTTTAGAAACAACTACACTGCAGGTACAGGGAATCAAACCAAGGACTTTCCAATGACTTTCTTCCTTGCCACCAATGCCTCAAAACTACTCAGCTAATACAAATAGAAATATAATAATATTAAGACTTAAAGTGGTAGGTAGTAGTGGTAGTATCATTGAAGTTCTCAACGCCAAGATTAGCTGTTTGTAGCGTGTCTGTTTCACTTTCAAATTCCTTCTATGTTTTTAGATTTTATTCCTTAAAACAAAAACTGGTGTCTGAATTATGGACAGGGCCTCACTTTGAGCATGTTGTTGAAGGACTGTTATATTTTCATGTAAATGTTGAGCTTCTTGCTCTGTTTGTGTTATTCTAAATTTCTGTGACCAATTTCTGTGATCCCTCCCACTGATGGATGACCACTGTAACTCCTGAGCTAAGCCACCCATAGAAAGCTGTACGCTAAATCTATAGTTGGGTTGATGAGGAAGATAAAAACATGAAGATTTTAATCCAATCTGTATCTGTAAACTGCAGTGCTTCAATTTCTCCTGGTTGTAACTAAAGTTAATATTACCTGCTCTTATTTTGGAGAGGCATGATATGTAATGTTAAATATGATTATTGATCTGTACTTAGAAACAGTGACAGCCAAAATAATGAATGGAAGGAGACCTTGCTCAGATAATTTACATCCACTAGAGGGCAGGAGATGATCAACCCTTGAAGCCTGAAGAAATTGAGACATATTTACACTTGAAGAAGAGCCAAAGGACATGATATTAGGTTTATACGCATCAGTCTGTTATTACTCCTGACACATAGGACAGTCTAAATGCTCATATTTGTGAGTTTGTATTAGACTTCACTGATATTTCAGGCTAGTCAAGTATTGGAAGATAGATGGAAATACAGTGTTTTTATTAGTTCCATTTGTGTAACAGAAGAATGTGTCACTGCATCAACTGAATTACCAGTAGAGGGGAAGGGATTTATTTCCTGACTATTTTACCCTAACATTTTTAACAATTTCCAATAACGGGAGGGAATAATGGATCATACCTTGTAGGTATCGTGGGCATTCGAGAGAGAAAAGTTGTTACCCTACATGAATGCATGTTCTCTTCATCAGATTCTGACCTCCAGGTCCTCCTCGTTCAGAGTATGTGTCCAGGAATCGAATATGGTGAGATACTAGGAATTCCACATTGCCCCTTTAAATAAGAAACTATGTGTTTTGAGAAGGAGTGACTACCCCTTCTTAACACCCTGCTTGCTTTTAACGCAAAGCAAATCTAAATAGAGTTTGTCCCTGATCTTGGAAATTGCACGCTTGTCGACGATGCATTAACCATGGACTTTGTTATGATATAAACATGAGTGCCCAAAGGGCATATGAGCTCTTAATAGAAGCCTTACGTCGCCTCAGATTAAAGGGCTGTAGCATCCAGGATTACTGTCTCTGATTTCTTGTGTGTTGGGGTCAAACATCTTGTCATATAAATGCAGATGAATAAACCTCCACTTAGTTGCACCCGATTTGGCTTTATCCATCCGTGTGTTGATTTCCAATGAACAATAAACTGCTCAAGATATATTTAACAGATTCTCCCGACCTCCTCCTGAAATCAGAGACAACGTTAGTTCTAAAGCTGACACATTAACAATGTCAACATGCATGATTTGTAAGAACACATCATCACATTATTTTATTTTATTTCATATTATTATCTCCTGCCATATAAATCGATGTGAGGAGTGGATACAGGGATGGTTCCTTCATCGAGTGATGATGAATATTTTGACGTGAAACTTTTTACACACAACAACCCAGGACAGACTGTCCTAATGTTTCTGTCATTTAAATTTTTTCAGTTTTCATGGTAACATTAGTAATTTAGGCTATTTTTCTGTGATGAGGTTTTCCAGGGAATAACTAAAAAAATACAACAACTCTGCTGCTCATTTTGCTCTGTAAGTAGTGGTGTCAAACTCAATCACAGAGGGGGCGAACATTAGAGACAGGAAAAAACATCAAGGGCCGAACATGACTCAAATTAGCCACGTTTAATCAGAGGTTTTTATGAACATTCTATTCTTATTATTTTATAGAATTCCGAACAAATCAACGGAATAGAAAATACTCAAATTACAGATTAAATTCAAAATAGATCAGCATGACTCATTTTTATGTCAGCATCCCAGATTGAGAAGTGAGATATATTTTTCATAGTACTGGAAATGTGAAACATTTAGAAATGTCGAGAAGTTGGTATATTTATACGTTTTTTTCTAATGTCGGACAGCTGCGCATCATTACGCATGCGCTGTGTGACGCCACAGAAATTTAAACAAATTGGCGGAAGCAATGACAGTCCTCCTTCTGGAGCGACATAGAAGTTTATATATTATTAGATATAATTGGCAGTTAGGATGAGCATTGAAAACACTAATGAAATATCATCCCAAACATACAGCAGGTGAAAGGACAGATACAGATACAGTTACAGATGCGTGATCATATGAGGGCATGTGCAAACAATCATGTACTCCGTATCTCATAATTACGAGATAGGTTTATAAGTGATATTGTCATCCATATCACCTCCCGGGCTCCGTAGCATCTCTTCTAAGGACAAGCCTAACGTTTATGGTACACGCTGATACATGACAACAGAGGAGCAGAGAGAGGCGCTGGCGCTCTTGATTGACACGCCGGCTATCGCAGTGCATTCTGGGAATTTTAGTATCTAATAATAAATAATATAATAATACATTTAATATATAATGCACTTTACATTTGGATCAAATTTCGTGGTGTTTGCGCTGTATACCATTGGGCCAGTTATTATAAAAGTTAGAAATTCTCTAGTGGGCCGAATATATAATTGTTGGGCAGGTGCGCAGGCCTTGAGTTTGACACGGATTCTTCCTAATGGCTGTCAGCTTAGCCAGTATTAGCATGTCCACCATCCCCTCCACCGAGAGATGTTTGAACTCCAGGTCTGAGCTAGCTTCCTGATTGGTATCAGTTAGTATCATTGTGATGCTGCTGCCCCCAGCACACCATATTAGAGAAGATGGCTCTGGACACCACAGTCTGATAAAAGTTGATCAATCCTCTCAATCCGAAGAACCTTAGCTTGCTCAGGAAGTAGAGTTGTTTCTGGCTCTTTTTGTACAGCCGGTCCAAGATAACCTTGTCCTCACCTTATCCTTCCGATGAACGTTGAGATAGTTGTAGATGGTGATCAATGTCCACACCCTAGACTCTAGGGTGTGGACACCCTAGAGTCTAGGGTGTAACTTCTAGGCCTCTAGGGCCTAGAGGGTAACTTCTAGCCCTCTAGGGCCTAGAAGTTACCCTCTAGGCCCTAGAGGGTAACTTCTTGTTACCCTCTAGGGCCTAGAGGGTAACAAGAAGTCAACCATCAAGTCTTTGATCTTCTAAATCACATGCACACAATTTTTGGGGTTGAACCCACAACCCTGTGATTAAGTGACATGCTCTACAAACGGAGCTAGCCCGGCCAGCTAGCTTGGTGAGACTGGTAACATGCCATTATTCGGTTTGGAACCAGAGATTTATGAAGAAAGGATTCTTTTATGATGCACAGGTCAGTTTTCTTCGGAATATGGGGCCTTGAACTCTGATCGTTACTGAGGTTAGAGAGGTCTGCAATTGACCATTTCAGCGCAATAGATACATTTATCATTTATAAATCAGGCTGAAGTTGTTTTATGTGACACAGAAAATAGGAAAACAAATTAGGAAGGGGTCAGACGCTTTTTCATAGCAGTGCAACAAAACACTTTTGACTCCTCCTTTCTCCTTGGCATGCAACTCTTCAACCCCATGATAGACACACTAACAATTACACACCTAATTAGATTTTATTTGAATTATAGTAACAACCAATTGCTATAAAGAAGAGGTATGAGATGAAGAACAGAGACAGAGCAGCAGGAGGATGCCTTCAGTAACAATAAGCGGGTTGGATGATCAAAGCATCACCTGATGTTGGCAAATATTTGATTAAAGGTATTAAAGACTGTTGACTTCAGACCTGAAGATTGACTTCAGACCTGCAGTTAAGACTTTTCATGATACAAATTAAGAGACCTTTATGGATCCCTAATGAGTAAAATATACGTATCACTGATCTACACAGTATCACATGAAGTGCTAGCATGTCAAAGAATATAAACTATTAAACTACGCTCTATTAGTGAACAATATATATTACAGAGCACACTTTAACTAGCATGTAATTAACAAATTATGGATGATAATAAATTTAACACCTATTACATTTACAGAAACTGCAGAAACAATCTTAATTGACAAACAAGGTGAAACACTAACAGTTTCATCTACGCACGACTCGTAGAAACCGCTATCAACCCGTCCACAGTCTCTAAATATAAATATATCAAGATTTTCATATAAAGACTCCAATGTTCTTACCGACACCAACGAGGGATGCTGGAAGTTATATAATGTTTGATTTCTTTGCTTGTCTTGTCTTTTTTAGATGGAGAATTTCATTACGACGATGACGTAGTCCCATTTCACGTCATCAAACGAATTGTACAGGAAGAGAGTGCGCGTTTTATCGAGCGTTCAGACCAGGGGAAGCGCGTGCTGCTCGGAATTATTTAGAATGGCTCTCTTCATTGTATATTTATTATTATCATGTCTCAAAAGTTTAACAGAGGCGACTTCAGCGCACCTACCGAGGATGACTATCACGGACAAAGGTATGAAACTCATCATTTGAAAGTTTTTGGCGTCGTCTTTAAACAGTTGTAAAATAAAACAAGGAAGAACTGAACCGGATTCTAGTCTGTCAGATCATCAGATCAGCTGTGGAGGCGAAATTCCAAGAGTTTTTTTGTAGGTTCATCATAATAATCATACTAAGAGATGGAACATACTCTTAGCAAGAATGTGTCAATATTAACACAAAGTGTGTTTTACTTCTGAACACGTTATGTTATTTGTGACACATATAACGTGTCAATATATTAACACAGTTTCACATACATTGACACAAAAATGTGTAATGTGTCAGTACTAACACATTCATGTGTAGCTCGAAATTACAGTGAACAACACAAGCATGTGTTACTCTATACAGATGGTTTAATACGATGAAAATGCTACTCGGAATTATTCTAAATACAGTATTTATTTACATTATCTTAAACATTTTAATACAAGAAAACATCAACATTTGTTTAACTTGATTTTTTTAGTTGATGTTCAGAATCACTGAAGTCACATAAAAACACAAACTAACCGATCTTGGCAGCAGTAGACCAGCAACTCTATTCTGTGAGGTAAGATTAGTTTTTCTTTAGAAAAATTTGGTTGCATTGGCGTGCCAGTATTTGGTGGTTTCCTGTTGGTAAAGGTGTCACAGAAAGGTAAAGCAGCAGAAATATTTTAAATATAATGCAAGTTTAAACTGAGACTTTAAGGTGTCTAAAATGTTTTGCTTCTGGTTCTGGCCACAGCTGTACATTGTTAAGCTTCCTATGTCTGCATTCTGAACTTTGCATATGCCAACCGGCATTTACTGTAGTTAACATTTACTATCAATAAGAACCTCATACAACTTCACTTAAAATAATCCAAACTAGATGGTTCACATGAAAAATTATTTTAAAAAAGCCCAACAACTTAATGTTAAGACATTTGGTCAACAATACATTTTTCTACACATATGTTTTTGACTTTGATTTACACTTTGGGTCGTCTCACAGTCTTTTATACTGGCAAATCATAGATATGTTCGAAAAATATGAAAACTGAAGCAATTTGAGAAGGACAAGCAACATTGCATATCCAATAAAAGTGAAACAGCTTGTCCATGGCACAGGTCAAGTTGTCATCATGAAGTGGAATGGTGACCTTGTCATTTCTGGCAAAAATTACAAACTGGTGTGCTTGAATGGTCAGATGGCGAAATGCACACAAGCTTTGGCTGAGGGGTCCTCAAGGATCCCTCATTGCTTTTACAAAGGTAGGGGATGCTGGTCCCTTGCTGGAGGAAAGTAAACAGCATACACTTCTTTAATAGTGCATCAACTTCAAAACATTCCAAATATTTAATCTGCTCCATAACAGTAAATCCTGTGTCTCCTTGGCAAAAACTAATTTTAGTTCAGACCATTGTAGTCACCAGTCTACTGCCATCTCAATGGGTTAGTTTGTTATTTTGCTTGACTTCAGTTTTTTAAAAGATAACCAAAGTCACGCAGTAACACTAACTAATCTAATCGAAGCAGATGTAGCTAGATCAACTCTTGTGTTCTGAGGTGAAATTAGTTTTTGCCAAGGAGTATTGCTGGTTTGGAGAGAGCAATGAAAAGCAGTGGTAAAGAGCAAGGTAAAACATTGAAAATATTCAAAATATAGCGTTTACTATAACTGATAGATTTTATTTTAAGTGGCCAAAATACATTTTGTTGCTAATCTTGTCTACAGCAGTACATTGGTTAGCTTTCACACACCAGTACTTCTGCTGCTTCTATAAAATGGGGATGTGCTGACTGCAATCTATTTTAGGCAATACCCCAACTAGGAAGAAGTAGCTCATACTACCACACTGCATAAACATGAAATATCCCTTTAAGCACACATACACAAATACATACAGGTACAATGTCCAGTAGGTAGACATATCTGACTTCACACTGCATCGGCTGCTGCTCCCCATCCTGGGAAACAGCAATCAAAAGTACTTGTGTTACTTAGACCTAAAAGCACAACTTTAATGTTAGCCTGACCAAGAATGAAAAAAAAAACATCAAAAAGAAAACTCATATCAGTGAATACCTGGAATAAGTCAACTTAAGTCTTAGCAGGCTCGAAATGTCTATGAAATGAGGGTACTGTTGGACAATGTCTGCAACTGTAGGTGACTGGGTGCTGATCCAATTCCTGCGATGGCTGACAGTCTTCTCCAATACAGTATTGATCGGGCCCATGTTCTCTGGTGATGGCTTCATTCTTTTTTTGACAGTCAATCATTCACTTGGGTTTTCCCCCTCTGAAGGCTGAGCTGCTGATATTGAGCTGAGCTGCTGATATCTGCGCTAACAGAAGAGGAAGGCAACTTCCTCTTCTGTTAGCGCCGCTTGTCCTCTTCTAGGTTCCGTCTCCTATTTCGTATATAAATATAAAGATATATGATTGGTTTAATGGTAGATTTTATTATTCCCTTTTACTGTATATATCATATTTCAACCAAATAAGTAATTGAAAATGTTAGCAGCATAGTGAAAATAAGAAAATTGTATACATTGCAATTTTATAATACATACAAATCCTTCACCCACTCCACAAATCATCACATTCAGTGAAGGGAAGAGCGTTGTTCATGATTTAGTCAAATACATTTTCTCTGCTGCGTAAGGATAACTGTAGAGCACCGAATGTGAAAACTCTGATTGACAGGCTTGCAAAAGCTGCGAGGCACTGTTAACATTCAAACGTTTCTTGTATGTTTCAGAGCCATCTTTCTAGATGGATACACGCACCATCCTGGCCGGTGGTCCAGGGAATGGTGGTGGACGAGGGACATTTTCAAACAGCTCCATATAGGCTACAGCAGAGTAAAAAGTAAAAAGTTTCAATTCAAAATATAAATATAAGGACAAACTTCATAGTAACTGACAATTTATTCATATAAATATTTAGTTTGGAAAATAATTAATTTGTAGCATAAGCCCTTTTCATAGTGGCCATTTTGACATTGAAGGGTAAACAGACAATAGCAACAACAGTAATTATGGTTCTGTTCCATTCAGATGTGTCACAGTTATACCAGTAAGAGGATGCCCATTGCCAGCATCTTGACCTAATGTGATGGGACCATTATTAATCGTATTAAATACACTTGGTGCTGTGATGAATCAAAGTTGTTGCTGTGAAAAATGTTGTAGTAGGTCTTTCAATTTTCATTGCAACTTAGCCAGTTGAAAACTCCTTGTATGGTTTAAGTCTGGGACATGAATAATATTAATTCACCATCTTTAAAGGAAAAAAAGAGTCTGGCATACATGTACTGTATTTCCATGACATGTTGGCATGTAATTATGAAAATAAATCAAAAAGTTAAATAAACAAATAAAAGTATTACCTGTATTCTATAAAAAATTTGTTAGCAAACCCTCTGGCCTGACACGGCATTTCTCTAAGCATTGCCAATGATAGCAGTTTTGAACTAGGTGACTAACTTACACATGATGGGCGTAGTAGGGTACCCTTAAAAACAAGATTGAATATTTTCTAAAGCACTGGAATTTTATCACAACATTTCCATTTTACTAGGCTAATTATTTCTTTAGCTCACTTACTTATTTTACCAAATAATGTTAATAACCAATAACGTGGAAAGTCATTATGGTAATATCACATAATAAAAAACGGGTACTGCTTTACTAGAATACGACACAAATTTTCGACATGGTTCACTTTGAGAGAAGTGGTAAAACCGCCAAAACCAAGATGGGACATCACTAGCTACTTCATTGTCAACACCGATTAAGACGAATGAGATTGTAAACGTTAGCCCGTTTTTCTTAAAGATTCATGATAGGTCACTGATCATTTTAATGGATTTAATAAGCTATTTAACCTATTAAAGATTCATGATAAGCCACTATAAGCTATTGTTGCTGTTTAGCCAGCTAGAAAACATAATCAATATATTTTAATATGAAGTCCTGTTATCTTTATGGGTTAAATTACTTGGTTAAAGTTATCTAACAACTAGCTATGTTACATTACTAGGATAGTTAAATATATAAATAGCTGCTCACCAAATGTCACTCCTATTCTCCGCATATTAAGTTCAAAGAAAAACAGCAGGCCATTTTGTCAATTTTGTCTAGTCAACAACCAAGCATTTTGGTGCGAACACACGTTATCATTTTGGATTTCTTTCCGTCCGACGTGACTCGACATTATTTAGACAGCTACGTGTTAGCCCCCCAAAAATTAACCTCACCCCTGCTTTCCCTGCTTCGTAAGTCTGATGAAAACAGCAAGCCATTAAGCCAGTGAGCTCACATAATTAATGCATTACCGTTAAGTCCTGTTACCGTAATGGCTTTCTGTCGGCCCGACGTGACATGACGTTAGCTAGACAGCTATAGTACGATACCGTGTTAGCCAAGAAATTACTGTCTTCATGTTCCCCGCTACGTGTATCGTGGAAGTTTGAATGAAAACAACAGGCCGAGGTACCAGATAGCTGTCAGAAACCTGAGGGCAAACTGGCTGTGCAGCTAAGTCTGAAGTTTACTTTATTGTGCACTTAACTTAGCTCCTAATGTCACATGGTTGGGAATAACTCACTTTAAATACAGAAAAACGTCGATATTACATGTCCTTCAGCTCCGCAGTTCCACAGATTATCCGCAGAGGGATAATCCAACCGATGGCGGCGAGATGTGATTGGCCAATGATGTTAACACATTTTTGCATGTTGAAGAGGGTGAAGCATGCTACACATCATTTGCAGAATTTGCCGCAAAATTCGGCAACTTCACTAAAACTAGGTCTTAAAAGTATTTTCTTTACTGCACAGAATAGTTGGCGCCCCTCGTGTGTGGCCGCCTGTTACAGCAGCTCACCCCCCCTTGAGCATTTTTCTTTAGTAACTTGTTTTTTTCGTTATTGTATTTATATTTCTTTTTTCTAAGTTTGCTTTTTAAACACAACCCTGAGACATGGAGAGAAGAGCCGCTGTTTTTGCGCTGTTCTGCCTGCTATTCTCAAGTTTGTTTGTGTCCGTCTCCGGGGACTCCGTAGTCAGCATGTTATCGCGATAGCAGCGTACATTCCCCCCTCTGCCAACGGCGACGCTGCGTGTGACGTCATCAACTCGGTGACTAGCAGGCTGCAGACACAGCACCCACAGGCTCTCCTCCTGATCTCTGGTGACTTTAACCATGCCCCCCCATCCTCCACACTGCCCACTTTCACACAGTATGTCACATGCTGTACCAGGGACAATAGGACACTGGACTTGTTTTATGCCAACACCAAGGAGGCATACACTTCATCACCCCTCCCTCCCCTGGGAAGATCAGACCACAATCTGGTTCGTCTCCAGCCAGTGTACAAACCCATCGTACACAGGCAACCAGCCGTGACCCGCACAGTGAGGAAATGGTCCCAAGAGACTGAAGAGGCTCTGAAGGACTGTTTTGACACAACCGTGTGGGAGGAGTTCTGTGACTCTCACGGGGAGGACATCGACAACCTTACAGACTGCATCACGGACTACATTAACTTCTGTGAGGAGAACACCGTACCCACCAGGACTGTACGGTGTTTCTCAAACAACAAACCCTGGATTAGTCCGGACATAAAGGTCCTCCTAAA
>VRLP01004796.1:0-44210 GCA_009660295.1 Lophius piscatorius
AATCGGCATCGTTATTCCCCGTCTCAGGCCCCCCCGCCCCCCCATTACCCCGGGGCCAGAAAACAGAGGGGGGGGCTTTCTGGTGCGAAACCCCCCCCCCCCCCCCCCCGCCCTCCCGCAGACATTTGTTTCCTCAGAGGAGCTCAGTCACAAAAGCCAAAAAACAAAATACGAAAAATGACAAAACGAGACGCGTTTGAAATCTTGCAAACACCTTTCCAACCGCTTCCTCCATCGTCCGTCATCCATCATTCACCCGCGTTGATGGTAATTAGGTTAACGGGAGCCGGGCTGTACGAACGACTCTCTTTGTCCCCTATCTCCCGCTCCAGCCTCGTTGCAAAGACGTCGGGATATGAAAGAAGGATCATTAGTTCTGCTAATCAGCTCTGTAATTACAGGTCATTACAATCCGGCGCCTGATGTATCTCCTCTACTCAGGACCTTGGACATGATGCACTCTGACACTCTGTCTACCAGAAACATGCAGCAGCCTCGTGGCTGATCATCGGGGGCGTTAGCCTCCTCGTTGTTTTTAGACAATACATGGTATTATGCACTGATGGGTGGATTCTGTTATTGACCTAGTGCATCAGAGAGAGGAGAGAGTGAAGGGTAGAGTGTGTTTGAGTTTCAAAGAGGGAGAAGCTCGACGGATCCGTGAGGATGAAACAAGAGCAACTTTGAAGAGGATGAAGAACGGACAGGCAGCTTGTCCTGATGACATACCAGTGGAGGTATGGGGGTGTCTGAGAGAGAGGGCAGGGGCGTTTTTAACGAAATGGTCCAACACCATCTGAATATGTTTAGATCTTCTTTGGACAGGATTAGAAAGTTACACAGGACAATGGTTTAGTTATGTAATGTTTATAGCATTTAAGGAAGTGGACTTTTATTATTGGCGGATGTGAGAAAAGATCGATGAATCCAATCACAGGAGGCGAAGGACAACCGGCTGGCGCAAAGGTGAGTTCAATGCATCTGTGTTTAAGCCATGAGGCTTGAAAACTCTTCATCAAGTCTCCATTCCCTCTACAGGAGCACAAGCAATCCAAAATGCAAGGCATTATGGGTACATGGCGGCGATAGTTGACTTTCAGGCTTCGGAGCATTTTTCTGACGTCTTTTAAATCTTTTCCTCAACGTGACATTTAACCGGATTACTTTTTAACCTTTTACTTTTATACAGTTTCGATCCGTTGCCCATAAATTACAACCGTTCCCAGCAAAGGGGACCTACGTGGAGGTCGACTCTGATTGATGAGAAGCTTCCTCCTGGCAGCAGATTTGTCGATGAGGAGGCGCTGAAGAGGAAGATCAACCCTCTCCGAAACCGGAATCAGCATCAGAAGTTCGAAAGTTTTTGGCAAAGAGCGCAGATGAGTCCATCATACTTAACAAAGTGACAGGGAGTGGGATTAGTCGGATTCCTTTTCGGCGGACCCCCTGCTGATGAATCCTCTAACCTGGCGGGCCGACAGCTGATCAAAACTGTCCAATCAAAGAGTTTCCTGGGAGTCGCTGACACTTCGGTGAGACTTGCCTAGAATGGTTTCGTTGAAAATATAATTCTCACTCAATTTGTGGTTTAGTTCTGGCAACAGGAGATCCTATGAGGATTGAAGTTACACCTGTCGGCCATAACATTATAACCACCGGCAGATGATGATTTCAGAATAATATGAACCCCTTGATTTCCTTGTAAAAAAAATATCTCTATTTATGGTTTAATTTTTATTTCCGGCAATTACTATATTAAAGAATCTAAAATTTAACCCCCTCCCAAAAAAAAAATCACAAATTGTTTGCTAAAAAAATTTTTTTAAACAGTAAAAAAAAAAAATGTCTGAATTGTAAAAAATATTTCAATTTTTGCATTACATCAAAAATAGTTTACATATAATATAATAGTTTTAATCAAATGAGCTATCTTACTCTTTAGCATATACATGCTGCCACTGGGTCAGATTATAAACAGGCAGTTTTCACTTAGAAATAGGGACTCAAAATGTTCTCAACCAAGATAAAGACATAAACATTATTAGCAGATGGTTTTTAATGTAAGTTTATTGCCAAGAGAATTTTAACATCTTCTATTACAGATGTTTTTATTTACTTATATAAGTTAAAAACACCTTAAATTCATAATTTATGTATTTTTTTCTTATTTCAAGGTGGAATATTTTCCAGTGTATCATATAATAACGATTACGCTCGTGCCGGAAGTTGTTAATTGGACCGTGAACAAGAACCAAGTACTGGAACAGGAAGTCCTGGATACAGTAGATCCATTATCCTGATATCTGCTCGCCGCGCTGGAACCCCCCCTACAAACACACACACGCACACACACAGAATACAGGAATCAGCTCAGATTGACCCGGTTCTGCCTTCATTCCTGCAGCCTCTGTCGTCCAGAGTGAGACCAGATGGGTTCAAGGTGAGCGGTTCTGACTCAGACGCTCTAATCGTCCCGTACCATTAGAGGAAGATATTCAACAATGTCAATATCATTAATTCAATTATGGAAAAGAGCCTGAGGCTCAGTCCATAGGATATGGAAATGACAAAGAGGTGCAGGAGGAGAGTCGGGCTCAGCCGGAGCTCCGGGGTGTTTTTCCTTCTAAATGCGGTGATATTTGAAAAGTCTCCCACAGGTTGATTGTTTTGTAAATGCCGGGAGACAAGTCGTCCCAGAGGAACAGACAGGCCAGCCTCAGCCAAGTGTTCACTTAGAATTCATAATCACACCGGTGTGCACTCGGGTTCTGCTCGACATGGATTCTCGCCGCCACATATCATTACTTTCCTGTATTGAACCGCAGGAGAAGCGCAACGAAGATCAGCCATATTATTAAAACCACCGGCCCAATGTTGTGCAGCACAGATCTGTTTTGAGGCTCCGTCTGTTCAGACATCTTTTTTTTCTCTCCCGGCCAATTTGTGCTACAGTAGCTCGTCTGTGGGAGAGGAAAGTACGGGCCTGATTTATGAACCCCCGGCAGCTTTGACCCTGTTACCTTTCATTGGTCCACTTTGACAGATGTTCAACGCTGTAGACCAGAACATCCAACAACAGCTGCAATTATGGAGATGATCAGCTCATTTTTCAAACTCCTGCAGTGTGACCCTGTAACTATAGTTAATCATCCATCCATCCATCCATCGATCATCCATCCATCCATTCATATATCCATCCATCCATTCATATATCCATCCATCCATCCATCCATCCACCCATATATCCATCCACCCATCTATCCATCCATCCTAATAACAAATAAGAAAAAGAAGTAATAATAATAATAATAATAATAATACATTTAATTTATAACTTTACATTTGGATCAAATCTCAAAGTGCTACAAAGTAAAAGCAGATAAAAGCATCAATAAAAAATAAAATAATAACTAGATAAAAACCTGACCAAAAAGCAGCAATGTTAATGAAAGTTATAGGTTCTGCTAAAAAGGAAAGTTTTAAGTCCTTTTTTTAAATGTGTCAGTCGTCTGTGGAGCCCTCAGATGGTCAGGGAGGGCATTCCACAGTCGAGGGGCAGCAGAACAGAAGGCCCGATCACCCATGGTGCAAACACTTACACCCAAGTGTTATATATCCAACACATTCCGGGTCTACCATGGGGGCTCCCTGCAGTCAGATGAGGCGTGAGAACTTACAAGAAGATGAAGACATCCTATTTAGATTCCCAGACCACCTCAGCTGACTGATTTTAATGTGGCGTCTACTCTGAACGTCCTCCAGATGTCCAACCTCCTCACTCACACTGAGCTGGAAACCAGCCGCCCCTGTGGAGGAAACTCATTTCCGTCGCTTGTACTCACAACCACCAAATGACCTCTTTAGCATTTCACCTTGTTTCTTGCCTCCGCTTCCCCATTAAAATCTAATTCTACATTATTGGGATCACTTTAAATCCCTCGCCTGGAAAGGCGGCAGCCCCCTCCCCCCAGGTAGAAGAATAGCTGCGCAGATATAACCTAAAGCAAATTTGGACAATCAAGCCTAAATTAGGTTTTAGACGGTTCTTGCAGTTTAACTAATTCTGACACTCAAAATGAATTTGATATATTTTATTATCATATTAAGCCTATACACCGCTTATCCTTTAACTCATTTAATCACATACAGAGCACCTCAGGCGGCCTGCAATTCAAGCCGAGAAACCCGGTTTGCGCTTTGATTCTTGTTTGAGCGGGCCCACCGGGGGGCCCACGTCTGATTTTCCACTTGGGCCTCCTGCCGGGTTTATAATGGCCTCCGTTTCCGGGCTGCAACCTTTTAATGTCCTGCTCAACTGTTTGGTTGAGCTCATTTTGAGTCTCCATTTCTTATTAGAAAATGT
The DNA here is from genome assembly GCA_009660295.1 of Lophius piscatorius. NCBI lineage: Eukaryota > Metazoa > Chordata > Actinopteri > Lophiiformes > Lophiidae > Lophius > Lophius piscatorius. The sequence goes on from VRLP01004796.1 coordinate 4,364, forward strand.
GACTTAACCTCTTTAAAATATGACCCAGTGGGAGCATGTATGGTTAAAAAGTACGGGGCCAAGGATGGAGCCCTGGGGGGCACCACAAGTCAAAGGGAGGAAGAGGAGGAGGAGCGGTAAAAGTGGCTAATGAGAAGTTTCTGTACGATAACTAGGATTTCTTTTTTTTTTTGCCATATTAGAGCATGTGAGGACCAAAAAATGTTTAATTAAGATCAAATAGTTTTTCTAAAAACATGCTCTACCAAAAATGTTGAGCTAAACTAATTAATTAATTTACTATTTTCCAAGAAAGAAATTAAATAATTAAATTTTTTTTTTAACTGTTGACCTGCGGCGTCCCCTATGGCTCCGTCCTTGGCCCCTTACTCTTTAGCATACGTACGCTGCCGCTGAGTCATACTATGAACGGGTTCAGTCACATTTTTTCATACACTCAAAATGAGCTCAACTAAACAGACGAGCGAGGGTTCAAAGGTGAAGACGAGGAATGAATAGCGATGCTCGTATTGGAAAAAAACCCGACAACGGACCCACTTTTAGATCCTGCATCTTCAAAAATAATTAGTCGTCGGACCTTGAAGGGGAAGTCGAAGAGAGTTCTAAGAACACGCAGCATGACTGTCGACAGGAATGTTAATCTATCTGGAGATCCTGTAAGTGGCCCTCGCACATTTCCCTTCAAAATGGAATCATTTCTGACGGAGGGTGGACACGGCAACAAATGTGTCTTCACCACGTAAATAAAGAGGGAGGCTTCACGGAAGAATGCTCTCCTTCATATTCAACACGTGTGTCGTAAGAATGTGTGCATTGATCGGGTCGCCCGACCTCCCCGGTTCCCCCAGCCTCTGTTCGCAGATTATGCCTCGCAATAAGGGCAATCAAAGTATGTCCTCGTTCTCCGTGTACAGCTTCCTGGTCCCCCCTCCCCCCGAGGCAAATCAGACGCCCACTGGCTGAACAACAGAGCCCCTCCAAAGCACCAGGATCCACCTCCTCTACGTTCGGGGGCCCTAATCAACAGTGGTGATGCCAAATCAGGACATGCTAGCGAGACGTGGCATTCATTCTGAATACTGGAGTGATCACACTTCCAACACACACAACAAGCACACACGGACAAAAGAGGCGTAAAAAATATTCCACCGCCTCCCTATTCAGAAATCCTCCCTGCTCCAGAAATCAATGCAGAGCCAGATGTTTACCCCGTGTCTTACTGTTTGCTTTATTTGACAGCAAATATGCGCTTGAGCTGAGGAGGGATGACAAAGGTGGCAATCTCCCATTCAAGCATAATCAGACGGCGTGCTCCGCTAGCATCGGCGGCCGCTGAAGGAGAGCAGGGGGAATAAAAGAATCGCAGGGTATTAACACCAAAGCGTTAATGCAAAAAAACATCAAATGAACAAAAACGGCATAATCTAAACGACTGCTCTGTCGGAGAGTAAACAGTCATGATGGCCGCTTCTTCATTTTCAGCATTTGCGGGGTATTTAGGGAGCTCTGAGCTGAGGTTATGGCTGATGACGAAGACGAGCCATCAAAGTGTGACCCCCAAACTGTCAAAAAGGGGTCTCCATGGATCAGACTTGTTTATACAGTACATCCCATATATAGACACTGGATTAAGGTTGTGATCAGCTGTGATCAACACCTTGCTGTCATTCCAGAACCATCTCTGCAGCGGGTCAGGGAGCATCGTCCTGCAGAAAGAGGCTGCTGCCACTAGGGGGTACTGTTTCCATGAAGGGTGGCTTTATGTCAGCAACGATGGCAGCGTGTCGTCGTGAATAGCAGGACCCAAAGTTTCCCAGCACCACATCATCAAAAGGCTCACATTGACTTCCCATAATGCTTCCTGGTCTCATGGCTTTCCCTGGGAATCGGTGTTCACACCAACCGGTCCACATGATCCAACCGGGCCAACTATGTACTTCCTCTGAATCTAAAAAGAAAATTATAAATATAGGATTGGAACACTTCCTGGACTGGAAATATACACCTTTTGTCGAAGGTGCTCGCTGGATAGACGTGAAAATCACAGTGGGAAAGGTCGACCCCACCGCTGAAGGCTTTTCGTTTCATCGGTCACAGTGACCATGTGAGGCGTTTCAGCTCTCAGCTGAGCTCTCTGGTAATTTTCACGTCTACCTCCTTCCCCTGCTCGAAGCCTCGTCGAGGAGCTGCCGCCAGCAGAGCGCCGCTAACTTGGTAAAAAGCCCATTTAATTTCCTTATTATTTCCATCTCCTCATTATTTTGTCATTCAAACTTTTTCATTATGAAGCGCTGAAATCATCAGGGCTGACGATTCAAAGGTAAAAGACAGTCGTCTGACGGGATTTCACAGGTGTAGAACTCTTTTAATTAAAACTTTCGGGGCATGATTTTTACCTGCGTGGGAGCGTTTCTATGGAGTTGGCAAGTGGTTCACGACTTCACCGTCACTTCTTTGCTCACTTGACAATTGGGCCTGTGATTGCAATCAGTCCGCCAAAGACTCACGAGAAGAAGAATTAATTAACTTATTCTCATTAATCAAGCATTATGTCGAATCTGAAAGTTTACATGAGTCTACTTTCAAACTGCTCCTTTGCTGTCGTCCAACACAGCAAGGGTATATATCCCCGAAAAGCCCCGCAAATTCCCCTAATGAGGAAAATGAGAACTATCGGAGTCAAATACGGTAACAGATCCGATAGACAGATTTCCTCCAGTCGATTCGTATGCGACAAATTTGGACCAAATTGGAGCGATGGTTAGGAAGTTATGTCTGGAAAACAGGGTTTTTCGTACAGAAGATCCCTCTAGTAAGTAAAATATGAACTGTTGGAGTTAAATCGGTTGGAGATTATGTCAGCAAAAGAGTGACTTTGGTGAAAAGAGATTTCATTAGTGAGTAAAATATCATATATACAAGACAGGATCTATGGAAGAATTCATTTGTATTAAAGCCCTTATGAGTTCTTGGGTTTTCTAGACGATTTTTCAATACTTTTCATTTTTTACTTTTCATTAGGCCTACGCTGTCGTCACCGACAGCATTCGAAAAGTCCCTAATCCCCTGCGTTGTACAAACAATCCGCCAGATTGAACTCCTCAACCTAAATGTGGAGAAAAACCCAGTTTTTCATGAAAAACGCTCTTCCTGGCGGGTAAAATATGAACTATTAAGAGGGAAATATGAGATATACACGACGGTTGTGTGCTGGAAACACACAACCAACCTTTTCCACGAGTGGATCCAATCCATCCTGGTACTAATGTCTATTAAGTTATAAAATTTGAAAATGATCCATGAAACAGTTTTCGAGTTGTTGCGGACCAGCGGCGGACGCGGCGGCGGCGGTGGGTGTCATAATGAATTGGAAATGACTCGTTCCTATAAATCAAGCATCATGTTGAATCTAACGTTTAGATGAGAGTCAACTTTAAGAATGAAAGTAACTCTGGGCTCTGAACAGGCAGCTGATGTGAAAAACAGGGCGGCTCTCCTGTCGATGTTCAGCAGTCATTCATCGTCCGGCCCATCGCTGATGGTCAGCGGCGCCGAGCGCTGAACGGTGGAATGGGATCGAGGGAGCCATCAGGTGAAATGAGGTTACTCCAAAGGCAGGCCGGCCTCCCTCTCTCCACGACTCCTGGAGGGGCTCAGTGATCTGGAAGCCGCCGCACTCCGAGAGGATTAGGATTGAGGTGGAGCGGGATCCTGGCACTGATTGCGTTTGGCCGCCTGCCGTCTGGACCCGTCTGACTTGAAGACGGGGCAAAGTATCCCGGCTGACTTGAGAACAGATGGAGGCGGTGCTGGAGGAAAGAGGATGAATGTGTTTACTTGTAAACAATCCTGCATAAGCGCCTTCAAGAAGCTGTTAGCGGTGTGATGATGTCATCTTTCATCATTCGTCACATAAGTCATACATAGTTTCCCCCCAAAAAATGCAATTCATGAGTGAATTTATAAAGACTTTTGCCAGAACCGGAACCAGAAAAAAGCACAAAGTCAAAATTGCCACACGGGGAAAAAAAGACAATAACAGACTTTTTATCATAGCAGATATGAGATTTCAGCCTGATTTGAAAATCGAAAGCCATAAATAGATCCAGCAGAAGCAATTTTAAAATCAATCTGTATAATTCATCTCTATATTTATGTAAATGAGACGCGCTCCAGAGCAGATGTTTTCTGTCTAACCGGTCAGAATGTGTTCAGAGAGCTGTTCTTGTATCCAGTGTTCAGGGTTTGTCATTCCATGCTCATTAAAAAACGTTGTTAATCTTATTCAGGAGTCTTATTTAGAACATTTGGAGGATTTACAGTCTAATAAACATTATGGTGCTTACAATGAATTCATCCTCTGAGTTTTCTGACACCAAGTAATGGAGAAACAAACGTGAGAAGCCTTAAAGCGCGGCATAAACCTCTCTCTCCGGTTTTCCTTGGGACCTGATGATGCAAGATGACTGCAACTAAGATTGGTCAAACAACGGGTTACCCATAAGTCCTTGTTGCCGCGTGACTTCCTTTTTTTCTCCTTTATTTTTATATTCTAATGGATTTCAAATTGGATGGGTTTTGTCTGGAAGTTTATAGTTTCACTCATTTTATCCATAATTTCAAACAAAGGCTTGTTGACTGTGAAAGTACCGAGTACTCTCCGTGAAATATCTCAGTTCTCCCATTCAGTATTATAAAGTAACTACAAAAAGCACTCAGACGGCGTTAAACCTCCGCCAAGGCCCATAAGACATAAAACACTCTGTCTTTGATTTAGTTTGGTTACCCTCCAACGGAAGATCCGGAACAAAAGTTATTTTGCTGCTGAGTTATTGCCAGGCTCCAAATCTACCGACAACTCCGACCAACTCTAAAAACTACAACTAACCTTATCTCGTATCGCTGAAATTCTCCGTAGCCGCTCGTCTTCTGCGCTTTCCACTTCGGCGTCTCTGGTCAGCCCATGTAGCCCTCAGCTCCAACCGCCAAAGGAACATCAAAGGAATCACAGGAACAAAGTCAAAAACGTCACAAATGGCTTATTATTTTTATTTTATTTTATTGTAGATTCTGCAGAAAACACGTAACACCACCAAAATGTTATCACACCGAGGTTGTCCTCAGATTAAACGTGTAGTCTATCCGAAAAAAGAAAATATGGCCCAAAAACGTTTAGAAATAAAGCTCCCCCTGTTGTCTGAAATATAGAACCAACCTTTCTCAACATCAATCCAGCTCTTCCTCACACTGATGTTTCTGCGGATATGAAAACTTCAAAACTATCCATGAAACAATTTTGAGTTACGATGTGAACACGTATTTTTCGGGGATATAAATATGTTAAGAGGCTATATACAGTAGGGTAGAAATTTGATTTGCTCTTAGTTTATTTTAACAGCTTTTCTCTTTATGTATTTCCTCCCGTCCGTCATAGTGAGTCACGTTTCACCCTCTCCTTTGAAAATGGGCCAATCGCCTAAAAACCTAAATAAAACTTTTGAGTATACGTTCGCCTTTTTCTAGAGATTAAAAACACAGAAACATCTCACTCCTCAAGCCCGGATCCTCCCAACAGAACCAACCGGAACCAGTAGAGAATCATCTCCTGCTGAAAGGACAAGGTTACTTGGGCGGGGTAATCTGCCATGCGTCCCCTTCATCTGTTATTCTAAAGAGGCTGTCGTTTGGCTTCTTAGCGCTCATGAAGATGAATAATGCTTCTTTTTTTGCTAATGTGTGGGATGGTCACGGCTGGAAAAGACAAAAATGAAATAGTGCAACACAATAAAAGAGAGCATTAATATTCCTCTAAGATTTCATTACGTTTGTTTGGCTGGCTGCCAAGTTTCCTCCGCCAAGGAGGAAATGTTTTCACCCCTGTACGTTTGTCCGTCTGTTTTTTTATTTGTTTGTTTGTTTGTTTGTGGATATCCTATATGTGATTTTAATTTGGTGACTTTACCCTATTTCATCATTTAAAATAAGATTAAAAAAAGCCATTTGAACTAGTGACTTCAGGAAGTGGCTACTTCTGCCTTTGTTACTTTGATTCCTTTGATGTTTCTTTTGGTATGGACTTGGTCTGTTTCAAGAGTTTTTTTATTCCTTTGATGTTTCTTTGGGTATTGACATTGGCTGTTTCAAAAGTTTTTTTATTCCTTTGATGTTTCTTTGGGTATTGACTTTGGCTGTTTCGAGAGTTTTTTTTAAATTCCTTTGATGTTTCTTTGGGTATTGACTTTGGCTGTTTCAAGAGTTTTTTGATTCCTTTGATGTTTCTTTGGGTATTGACTTTGGCTGTTTCAAGAGTTTTTTAAAATTAATTCTTTTGATGTTTCTTTGGGATTTAACTGGGGACTGAGTTTCAAAGTTCCTTTTATTCCTTTGATGTTTATTATGCAACTCCGTGGGCTGAACCGAGACACTGAAGTGGAAGGCACAGAAGAAAAGCGGCTACTGAGTATTTGAGAGATTTTCTCAGAGCTATTTTTGGAGTTGTCGGTACATTTAGGGACCGGATGTAACTCAGACATTAATGAATCTGCAAGAATTTTTCCTAAACCCAGGAAACTGCTGGGCCTCGGCGGAGGATCGAGCTCTCCGAATGTTTGTCCTACATGTAAATGTTTGTGTTTCCTCTCATCTGTGATGTTGAAATAGATCCTCTTTAGGCGAAACCCAAAGTTCTTTGTGCATGGATGCTTCATCTGAAGGGTTTTCACATCACGGACTTGTACGGTTCCGTGATCCGTTTTTTTTTTGTGGTTTTAGCTGGACTCTGAGCTTCGCAGGACGTCTTTGCACCAACTACCTCCTGGCTCTCCTTGATATGGCCGTCAGGGCGATGGAGCCGTGGCTTACCTGGGTGGATTGCCTTGGCCAGCGGCCTAATCATCTGGCCCCGACTCAAACGCTACAACAGCACAACAGACGGGCCCCTCAAAGGACCCACCAACATCTGCACTCCTTTACAGGAGGAGGATGAAGGAGGGGTAAAAGAGACAGGAACTAATTCCTCTCATCTTGTGATTTCACGCAAATGAGTGCGAGGGATGTGCATAATGAGCTGGCATCCAGCTCTGGCGACGTGAGCGCGGAGTCACGGACGCGTTCGCCGAGGACCAAAATAAACATGGCCGCCCCTCGACGGAACGCTCTCAATTAACAACAAGGAACTTTAAATGATTTAAGGGAATAGAGTGGACTTGTGGTGTGTTAAGTATAAAACCCTTGATGTTGTTTGCATGGACCGCTCAGGAAATGAAGCTGCTGTGGATAATGATAACTCAACGCCACTTAAAAGGGAAATAAGTGGAAACTGTGTCGTGTTTCCTGGAAACTGCGGTTTGTCTTTAGGATCAGAAGTTTCATGAATAGTTTGTTTTTACCACAAAGGATTTCTTACATGTATAGATGGAATCAGCTCAGCTGCTGGGTTTTTTTTGGAAATACTTTGAAATGACTTTCTGCACTGCAGTAGAGAAATAATGATGATGATGATCATCATCATCAGTGGGGAAAGATTCACTGTAAAACAATATTAGAAAAATGATCAGAATTATTATTATTATATTCTTGAAAGTGAAAATTGAATTATTGTATATTATATATTGTAAAATGTAAAATAATATTATTTTATATCATTAAAATAAATAATATTATTATTCTATATGGTATTATATTATCAGATTTAATTTGAATTAAAATTATATTATTAATATTATTATATTATATTATTGTATTAAATTTAATGACATTTAAAATGATATTATTATTATTTATTATATTATTATATACAATTTTATTTAATTTGAAATTATTATTATTATTTTTTTTATTATTATTATTATTACTTTCATCAAAGTTGGTTCAATTTGGTCCATATTTATTACAAATGAATGGACTCAAGCAAAGAGTCCATATACGCCAATCTATGGCGTATATTTTACTCCAACAGTTCATGTTTTACTCACTAGAGGGAGTTTTCTTATATAAAATCACTTTTTTGGACATAAAAATTCATGGACTTCATTCAAAGGTATCGCTTGTACAGTTCTCACACCAGCCGCGTTTCCATGGACTCCGAGATGTTCCATACAAACACCTCCATTTGGAATATTTTTTTCCTGTTGCGGTGGATTCGTACGAACCTTTTAAAAACAAGAGAAGCTGTGCCGCGTAAATGATGGAAAGGGTCATTTTCATGACTCTGTTCTTTCTGCACAAACCCGGCGCCTCCGGTTGAAGGCGTTACGGCGGCTTTCTCCGCAGCAAATAGTTTGTTTTTAAAAACAAACCCTTAAAGACTGGCACATTATCCGAAGCCTGGACGGTTGCAAAGCAAGAAATAGTGACCGCTGCAAACGAGTCCAAGGACAAAACGAAATGAAACCAGGGTGGAAGGCAGCCTTGAAAAACTGATGGAAAACTTTGAAAAGGCCGCCTACAAGGTCAAATCCCACAGCTAGAGCGATTTATGCCCGACAGTTTCCCTTTATACGCAGTAATAGAAGGACTTTTATTTGTAGTAAAGGTCAAAGAGTATAAAGTAAATGTGGGTTTTGAAGATGAATGATGTGATGGGGAGTTTTCTGCTTTTTATGTTAGCGTCGCTTCAGATGAGAGAAAAGGTTTTATCGGTAGGTTTGCCGTACAAAACAGTAAGATCCTACAGCATTTCAGTCAGGAAGACTATCTTCTTGCACACTTGGGCCGTGGTTACTTCTCATACCACCCTGCAGTCTGCACAGGGTCATCAGCCACCGCCACCAGTATCCAGACTCAAAACCGGCTACCGTTTCCCTGGTTGAAACTGCAGCTGGTAGCAGAATGAATATCACTCGCATGGATGAGCTAAGGCTAAGCTAGATGTAGCTTTAATGTCCTAGGTTTCAGTCTTTAAAGGTGCAGTGAGTAAATCTAAGCGCCGTCCAGCAGAGAATTCCAGACTGTAACTTATTTATCACATCAGGTCAGCTGTCGCTGTCCAACAATCTACAAAGTGTAGATCAAGTGTCAAAAACATGTTGTTGAGTTCTCAACTCCGTTGCGTCGCAGAGAGTGGTCCCGTCCAGGTGTCCCCTCCAAATGTCCCCTCCAGGTGTCACCACAAGATGTCCCCTAAAGGTGTCCCCTCAAGATGTCCCCTCCAGGTGTCCCTTCCAAACGTCCCTCCAGGTGTCCCCTCCAGGTGTCACCTCAAGATATCCCCTCCAAGATATCCCCTCCAGATGTCCCCTCCTGATGTCCCCTGCAGGTGTGTGACATTTCCAGTATTATGCTGGATTACCTGCAGACACAGCATCACACTGACTTTCAGAAGGTTTTGCTTGATTTGGAAAGAAACGTTGTTCAGACTATTTCATGTCACACGGTTTATCAACCTGTTCCTTCCTAAAACAATATCATTTAAAACTGATTGTTATAACCTAAAGTATTACTCAGCATTATTTTTTTGCATTTTTCAGCTACCAAACAGTATTTTGACATGTTTAGAATTCTTTTGTGTAAAATTGGACAGTATCTTATTCCTGTAAATGATTTGTAGTACAAGTGTGTAACATTTTTACCTAATCTGCCTTCGATCGTGTGAATCTCCGCCTGCTCCGCCTGTTTTCAATAGGAACGGTGATCGTGACTTGGAAAAGCTGGGTGACCGCTGGTTCGGAAAAAAACATGGACTGCTGACTCAATATGGCACCTATTTTTATTTTCTTACAGCAGTGACGGTGACGAAGATAAAAAAACCACGAGTGGATTCAGCCCAACGGAGAACATCCAGCAGTGTGGATGGTAAACGATAATGTTTATAGGAACCTGGCGTCGGGTGAAGGGAGAGAGCAGATGACTCCACCAGATGGTGGAGGAACCCTAATCGCTCTGTCTGCGAGTCGGAGCTGCCACGCTGGTTCGCTCACGGCTTCCATTTCCTCGACAGCGCCTTCGTCGAGCACCGAGTCGCTTAGTGCAGGACCCCCTCTGAGTTGTCCACGATTAGCCGCGTTAGCCCGGCAACGGCGTTCTGGATTGCATTTACCTTCTGTGTCTTTCTAATTTGGACCCAGCTTGAGGTGTTGCTAAGTTTGAGCGCAGAAGAAAGAAACGGCGTCTGAGAGGTGCGAGTCGAACGCGGGATGAACCGCTGGAGTGCAAAAGTTTTTATTCCTCTTCGAACAACAGGCCACGGCATCAGTCATCGGGGGCCGCCGGCGCTCCGATCGTCTTTGTCTCATTTAATGCTCGTCACGTACGAGATGAACTATCGGGCCACCAAGAGTACTTATGAAAAGAAGAAAAAGAAATGACAGGCCAAATCCTGAAATATGGTTCTGAGCGGCAGCCGCAGCCCAAGGTTAATGAACTCTCACTAACTTTAATAGTCTTGTTTCCCACTCATGCATCTTCATGAAGCGCCCTTCCCCAAAGTCTACGGGGCGAGGGGCGCCGCTTCAAACAGCTGTGCCAGGCGTGCTCCTGCAAAAATGAGAGGAGCCTCGTGACGGATCGCATCCGCCTTCACCATCACCATCACCATCACCTCCCTTGATGCCACCAGGGAAGAAAGAGCAAAGCGAACAAGGAACCTTTTTAAGTTCCCTAATCACCTGGTCCAAATGAGGGGGGATGGAGGGGTAGGGGTGGGGTAGGGGGGCTTCCCAAGAGCGGTATTATGGCGCCAGCAGAGCGAGCAGTCAAGGTGAGAGCTGGAGGGAGACACGAAGAGACACTTTCCTGATGCGAGGTGAATCTGAATCTGTGTGGGATTAATGGAGCCGCCACAGCGCCGCCGACCGCCGCCAGTACCGTGGATGGATGATAAAAGCCCATCTAAACTCACACACGCAGCCCAAATGAGGCACAATACGACTACAGGGAGACACAGAATATACACAAGCAACTACAAAGAGACACAACATAACTACAAAGACGTAACTACAAAGAGACACAACGTAACTACAAAGGCGTAACTACAAAGAGACACAACGTAACTACAAAGGCGTAACTACAAAGAGACACAACGTAACTACAGAAGCACACAGCAGAAACATTACTGCTTTATGGTTTGTAATCCTTTGTTGTCATTTTATGTCCGTTGAGTTTTTGCGTCTCTGTATAGACGTGTGCATCTTTGTCGTTGTGTCGTAGTTTTAGGCCTGGTTATAATTGCAGTTTTTCTTTTGATGGTATATTTGCTGTAGTTTTTCTCTTAGTAGTCATTCTGAACCTCCTTTTAGAGAAGGAGGTTCAGAATGAGGTCGGAATAACATCCATTACCTCATCACACTAGCACAGGTAGGCGAGAGTGAAGTATTAATACCTGGATCAGAGCAGCTCCAGATCTCCAAATCTTGTTGGATGTTTCTGGTCCAGAAATGGTTACAACCAATCAAAGAGGTCTAATGGGGGAAATGTGGGTAATGGGGCACCCAAGGGCCACTGATGTGTGTGAGGATTGAAGGCTAGCCTGTGTTTCTCTGATCCCATAGAATAACAGTTCTAGCGCAAACTGATTAAATACATGTACTTCAATTATTTTACCAAGTATATATATCTGATTCACTTACTTTCACTTACAAGCCAAAAACGCCTTATATTCATTATTTATTTACTTATTATTGAAGGGGAAAACTTTCCAGTGTGTTGGTTTTTAATATAAACACACAACATTTTTACGCTGTTTTTGGGAACTTAAGCAGGTGGTTTTAATGTTATGGCTCATTTTTGTACATACTAACACCAACGGTCACATTAGTAACATCTTCAACACACTACACAACCCTGGTAAAAGTACATAGAACTTCCTGTCTGACCCGGCGCCGGCTGGTTGACATTGAGGAAGACAGATGGTTGGTTTGGATTATTCTGGAAAGTCAGCAGAATGGGCGGTGTGTTGGTGTTAGAGGTGGAGGACCTGGACAGTCATAACATTGGCCGGGTGGTCTCACATCCTCTAGCCAGAGCCAGAGTTTGTGTTTTTAAAAAAAAAAAGAAAGAAAAAGCCACGCATCCGTGAGTGAAGACAGTGAGATCTCTTCCTGTTCAGTCATCGTCCTCAAACCTGAGCTCTCCGACTAACTGAAGCCCGCTAATCCTATCACGTCTTCACGTAACAGCGGATCGAACCTCAGGGGGAACGCGGTTAAACCTGCCGACGTGTAAAATCTTCCTCCGGAGCTTCGGATTGTTTGTTTTATTTTCTCTGCGTGTCAGTGGAAGATTACGGCGTGAACCGAGCGTAACGTGGAGGAACCTCAGGCAGAGGTGACAAAAAAACTAAGGAACAGAACAATAGAACAAAAAAGAGACAGCTGAGGGAACGGGAGGATTCCGTAAATGCGGTGGAGGTGTAAACAAAGGCAATGAAGTGGAAAACATTAAAGGAGACAATTTAAATATATTAACTTAACTAGCGATGAAAGCTTTCAGAACCTTCAGGCTACAGATGGAGGAACCCCCGAATGAAAGAAGGGAAGGACTCAACCTGAAGCTTTTAAAGAGGTGGAATTCGACTTGGATCCAACCTCATAGACCCGAGACTTGCTTGTAATGGAAATGGGAGGAAATGTTCTTCTTAGACTTAGGACTAGACAAAACTTGTTCATTGAATGGATACAAGCTTTGGTAAGACCAAAGACTTAGCTTACTTGAGACTGAGGGAGAGGCTCCAAATTAAAAACTTCAAGGCACAAGTCCTGTCAGGTCTTGTCAAAGCAAGTCTCAAGTCATATCTCAAGTCCTTGAGGTTCATATTTCCAAGTCAATCTCAATTGGGAAAGTTTAATCGGTCAAGTTTAAGGCGAGGACAGATGGGTTGAAGTCAAGCCTCGAGGATGTCAAAAAAGTCTGAAGGTTCGTTAAATGAAGTCCGAAAACCTAGAGACGATTGTTGGCGATGATTTTTTTCCAAATGTCCCCGGCTTTGTGGGGCATTTTTTATGAAAAGTCAAAGTTTCAAATCACTCCAGGAAGGTCGAGTCAAGAGAAAGACGTAGAAAAATAAATACAACTATGAAACATTTAGGTCAAAAGTTCATTCTAATGACAGAAAGGCTGAGACAGACCTCAAGCCATCATCTTCATCAGGAGGGACGGAGAATGAACTAACGACCCATATTTGAGAAGACAAGCAGCTGATGATGATGAGGCTAACAATGAAGGTGCGTCAACGCGATCAAGCTGTGAGTCAGCACAGCTGGTATCAACCGATGCCTCGGACCTTGAAGCGGGTGATTGAGAAAGGTGTGATTGATGCGGTCGCATGAGAAAGAAAACATTTGCCCGAGTGTGCAAGGAGATAGTCTTCTCAGCAGAACTTTCACTGGAGCTTCATTCCAAGTAAGCAGCCGTTTGCTCTGTTTACAGCCGTCTAATAAATAATAAAGGATGTTTTCTTTTCCACATCTGAACGTTCTTAGAAGGGGGTTGGATTAACTCAGCTGATTTCATCCCGGATGAAGGTGGAGGCCGACCACAAACATCTCATTCCACCTACTTTGCTTCAAACCTTTTTTCTTCCGCTTGTTGTCCGATGCTCCAATAACATTTGTGGGAGAAAAATTGGCATGTAGAAACCCGAAGGTCACCGAACACGACAAATCCTCGTTCTTTTTTCCTACTTTTTTCGATTTCATCCCTCTCCTCCATCAGCCTCGCCATTGTTACCGCCGCGGACGGTCTCTTCTGAGTCGTGTCCGGGATTTGAGGCCTCAAAGAGAAACCTTTAGACGGACGAGGTCTTAAGTGCGAGGCAGCCATCATCTCGGCGCTGGCTTGGAGATAGAAATGGTGTATCAGAGAACGACAGCCCATTAAACCCTGATGCGATGACGTTTTCCCGGGAGAACAGCAGAAGTTGTCATAAAATCAAACACGTGTTCGGCGTGTTCCTGCGGAATTGAATAACATGAATCATGTGACAAGACAAGTCTTCAGAAACGATTTTTTTTTTTGCTACTCGCTTTGTGGGATCCATTTAAAGGCAATCAGTGGAACGTGAAAAAAGAAAAAAAGTGGGTGGGGGCTTATTTCTGTTGGGGTTGAAATATGTTTCTCATTAAAGATGTCAGCGGGGAGAGCAGAGATGTTGACGCTTTAATCGCCTTCCTTTCATACGCGCAGTAATGGGACTTGAAACAGCTGCGTCCCGGAGGGGGGGGGGCGGGGTCTGTTAGTGCGTCATGTGGTCAAGTATCATCCAGACCCTCTGGAAATGTTCAAGTTGCGGTGAAGGAAGAAGTGGATTGTTTCAATTCATGTAGGTGTGGGGAGGTGGAGGCTCGCCGAACGTTCCCCTTCTGGAGAAGTAAAAATAAATACAGCCCTCGCTGCCCCCCCCCGGCCCTTTTATCCCTGCGACCGCATACATCCACGCCTGCGCTTCTTCCCGTTTCATGTCACAGCTGCAGGTTTGTGGCAGGTTCCTTCGTTTAAAGCAGCAATTTGAGCGAGCAGCTGAATCACAGAGGCTGGGAAGGACTGAGGAGGCGTTCCCCTTCACTTCACACATCAGCCATCCAATCCTGATTTCATCTCCGCATCCATTCTTCTTCAGTCTTCTGTCGGCTTCTTCCAGATTATTTATATCCCTGAAAGAGTTGGCGATAGCTTCGGATCACCTTCGCCGCCCCCGATTTTTACGTTTTTTTTACGTAATAACTCAAAAAGACTTTGATGGAACATTTTCAAATCTTACCACCACATAGACTTTAGTTTGAGGAAGAACTGGAGAGATTTTAGGGAGATGAAAGTTTTTCCAGGTAAGAAGTCACAACATTAAACATTCCATTATATATATATATATATAATACAGTAATTACCAATTTTTATCTAATTTGGAAGCTTTACGCTGATTGTATCCTATAATACTGTGAAAAACATCCACGTATTATTACCTCATTATTATCAAGTTATTACAATATTAATATGCCCATATTAGCATTTTTGAATCTCAAAATTTGTTTCCTCATTATTACACTTAGTTTTTGGGCCATTATCGCCCTCTTAAATAAATCAAGTGAAATATTACCAAGATATACCCCTTGTTATTACCACGTTATTACTTAGGTAATTACATGCTATTACATAGTTATTACCACACTATTACCATATTATTACCGTGCTCTAAGGCAGATCGCTACCGAAAAATGTTTTACTCATATTTGTCAGTTGAATATATCATTTGTCAGCTAAAGGCTAACCTATTAGCATTTATAAATCTATATCGCAATAGAATATCAGGTTATTATGAAGTTTCAATGGAGATTTTAAGTGACTTATTTAGCGTTTGCCCCCTTGTGGCCATGAAAGGATGCAGTTTTAAGGTTCATTTGTGGAAAAAAGTCATTGTCATTACAGTAAACTATTTTATTACATACTACTGTTGCTACTATTACAGTAAAAACGTGAAATGAAATAGATATTGTGTGCTGCACCTTTTGAGGACGTGGACTCAAACTGGGCCACGGTTCAGTAAATCCAGCTTAGGCTGTCACATGATCTCTTTGAAGGAGATCGGTTTCCTGCGATAAAACACCCGAACATGCAGTAACCTCTGTCAGACGGAAGAAAAGGTGAGGCAGTGAAGGAGAAGGGTGAGCATGCCTACCCATAATGCACTTCCAGGAAGACGACTACGACTGTGAATTTGACACACACTGGAAATCTGCCTCTCTGCCTCAGTTTCTGAGGGGAAAAAAACCCACGGAGCAGACAGATTAACACTTTTTCCTATTATAACCTGCATAAAAGTGGGCATGCACCAACAGTTGCCCCCAGCGGCTCAAAGTGTGTGATTGGTTGTCGGCTTTCAACACTTTGGAGGACTTGCGTTCGGCCCGCTGCTTCCTCTGCCGCTTCGCATGGATCGGATTTGCGTTGCAAAGAAAAAAGTTAGAAAAATTACAGATGTGTGTGCGTTTGCTCTCCCTCCACCGGATCCCACCTGCCTGTAGCTGTTTATTTACAGCAGAGGAGGGATGCTGGTACCAGGAGAGAAGCTCAAAGCAGGGCAGAGGAGTCATATGAATCCCTTTGTGTTGTTCTTTTGAGAGGGGGATTAAAGACCACGCTATTGATTTCAACACCAATGAGCAACTTGAGAAAGTCTTACTTGTCTTTCCAGGGTTTTTTGCTAGTCTTCATCACAGAATGTGCTGCGGTCATGTTGCATCTTGGGAAGTCGTGCGAGTCCTGCGGTAAAAATAGGCTCCTGCTGCAGAAGGTGTGAGCGCGGTGAACTCCGCCAGAGACGCCGTCTTTGTTAAAAGTAGAAACAGGGAGCGTGTTTTCTTTGAACGCTTCTTTAATGTGAGATGTGTTGAGTTTATGCTATTTTGAAGAAGACGACTTTGTTTGAACCAAACAGTCATGCAAGAAGTACAATGTAGCAAAACACCACATTTAGACAAAAATGGTTGTGAAATTATGTCTCTGGTAAACTTTTGGAGATAAAGCTCCCCCTAGTGTCAGAAATATACAACTGAGCTTTCCCCAAATCACTCCAGTTCTTCCTCGCACTAAGGTCCATATGCGTATACAATTTTGAAAATGAAAGAATTTTTGAGTTAATCAATTTAACAGGAAACTACCAGGTGTTCCTGCATAACCTTGAGGTCTGTGGACAGGTAAGACCTGAAATCAGAGTCAGTAACGTTTTACCTGTTACTATGTGTAGCAGGTAAAACGTAATTAAAAGTTCAATATGTATATATACTATATATACAAGTAAAATCCAGAAAACTGGACCTTTACTTGAAACTTTCCATCCACTAACTTTCTTTTCCTCATTTGCGCCTCGTGTTCTTTGTTCCCTAAAATGTAAATATTTTTTTTTTCGTCGTGATCCGTTCACATTCATCTCATCCAGAAGTCCATTAATGGAGATTATTGCTCCTCTTCTTCTTCTTCTTCTTCTTCTTCTTCTTCTTCTTCTGCTCTGTGTAGGGGATGTGAGCCCTCATTTCCTGTTCTTTATAAAAACACAATTTGCTGCCATTCACTCTTCAGCACTTTTGGAAACCCAACTTCAATAGATCAAGATAATCCTCGGCGCTGAACGGTGCATGA
This sequence comes from Lophius piscatorius, assembly GCA_009660295.1. NCBI lineage: Eukaryota > Metazoa > Chordata > Actinopteri > Lophiiformes > Lophiidae > Lophius > Lophius piscatorius. Next base: position 21,428 of record VRLP01004796.1, read on the forward strand.
AGCGCTAATTTGTTTGAGGGTCTCCGTTTGCTCGTACTTCATTGTGGCTTCGTTCAGTGTTTTAGCGCTTTAGGGGTTTCCAGACGCAAAGTGGTCTCAGAGCGGTTGGGAGCTTTCAATCAACAGCCAACCAGGGGATTCAACACCTCATCCGGAGCAGGGAGACCGGGTCCCCTTTGTGGAGCCAGAACTTGAAGGGGAGCTCGTTGGCTAGTGTCTGGTGGATGGTTCTTTTCCCATTGGGTCCAGCCGGGCTCAAACTGGGGAGTCTTCCTGGAGCTGCCGCCCTGTGGGCTTCACCACCAGCAGAGATGAGCATCTGAAGAGCGAGCTGTCCGTCCTTCTTTGTGTCCGTGTTTCACATAAAGTGGATCGGGGGGCGGCTGAGGCCTTGGAGGAGCTCCTGGATGGTGGGCGGCTGCAGCTGGTGGGGTCTGAGGTCACCAACAGTTTGTCCTTCACAACCTCCAACGTTGGCAGCTTTCTTTTTCTGCTTCTTTTATTTTATGTTGGAACCATCATTTCCACAACTGCCAATTTCCCCTCAATGTCAGAACTTTGGAACGCACAATGGAAAGCTGACGCTCCAAGAAACGGCTTTTTGAGACACGTAAATTATATATCCAGATTTGTCGCCTGAACGGGAAGGAAGGGCTTTGATAGAAACAATCCACAAAAGTGTTTTTACCAAGCTAGCAAATGTGATATATGAAAAAAACAGGGAATATATATATATATATATATATATATATATATACAACTACTAATACTGGTATTTCTACTACAACTACTACTCTGGATGCAGTTACATCAGAATAAGAATCAGAATCAGCATAAACACTTTTATGTCCACACAAAGAATAAAAAAAAAAAAAAGTATTTCATTTGGTGTCCCCCATGGCTCCTCCTTCGGGCCCTTACACTTTAATAATAATAATAATAATACATTTAATTTATAATCATATACATGCTGCGTTAGGATCATAAAACACTTCAGTAGAGTGGCAAAACATTTCAAACTAAGAAATAGACACGAACAAACAGTTGAGCCGGATATTAAAGGGTTAATTGTAAGAACGTTAATTATCCATGGCTCCTCTCCTATTGGCTACAGATGTATTAAATATAACGTATAAAGAAATAATAACAATAAACAGAATAGGCAGAGAAGTTATGTATGAGAATACGGAGGATAAACGTTCTTATTGTAATAAGAACATAATCCAGAATGTGCAAAGAGTTAGAGAGAATCAGTGCAGGTTGTGTTTCTACGCCTTCGTCTGAGGTTGTTGAGGTAGAGCACAGAGTCCGGTGATGAGGTAGTGTGTGTGTGTGTGTGTGTGTTTATAGTTCTGGGGTTCTGGTGTGTCCCTGGACAGGGTGGAGGGATGTGATGGAGCCCACAGCTCTGGGGGTAAAAGCTGTTCCTCATCCTGTTTATACTGGATCTTATTGCCCTGAACTGTTTTCCAGACGGCAGCGTTTCACAGAGTGAGGTACCGGGTGTGAACTTTCCTCGTATTCGCTGCTGGACCTTCTTCTCCAGTCTGCTGGCATATGTGGTGTGGAGGTTAGGCAGCTCCAAACCAATGAGGCGCTGTGGGCCGCCTTCACCACACGATGCAGGTCCCTATGGTGTGCAGCTGGTGACCCACACAGTAATGGAGGATGTTCTCCATGGTTCTCCTGGGCCTTTTTCCCTTTTCTTGGCAAGCTGAGCCTCTTCTGAGCTTTTTGGACCAGGTTTGAGGTGTTGGAGGTCCATGAAAGCTGGTTAGATACATTGACTCCGAGGAACTTTTCATCCTCCACACTTTCCACCGCTCCTCAATATATGTGGTTCAGGTTCATACATTGACACAGTCCAGGTTCATACAGTGAAACAGTCCAGGTTCATACAGTGAAACAGTCCAGGTTCATACAGTGAAACAGTCCAGGTTCATACAGTGAAACAGTCCAGGTTCAACTTAAATGGGAGGTAAAACAAACTTCCACCCCAGAAGTTATTTTCTGAACCTCCAATTTCTTTTTTTTTTAATATTAATGGCTTATTTAAATTTCTTTAGATGACCCGGCGGTGACACGGCACACTTTTGAAAACTGGACTTTCTTTTTCTACATCTGATAGGGGAGCCGTGCAGGTTTGAAAGCTGGAGCAGCCTTTGATATCTTTGATCACAGAATGTTTGACCGCCTCATGCATTCGTCTTTGATAGTCTCCTAAAGTTTTTGCGATGACATACAACTTCTCCAAAGGTCCCACAGCTTTCTCTTTTATTGCCAGACATCAAATCCATTCACGGGTCTGACATCTCCAGCGCCACCTGCTTAAATCAACACACACAAGCAACGAACTCTGACTCCTGCCTCAGACACTCTGACATTTTGTTTGGAGAAAAATTCCTTTATTTACTTTCTCCAGACAACAAAGAGTGAAGCACCTAATGAATTACTTATTTTTGTTTTTTTCACTTTGCTTTGAGTCAAAACCGTCAGAACACAATACTAAAATGATGTTATAGAGAGAAGGATCTCCTCTCAAACGGATCCTTCTACGTTTCTCTTCGCACCGAATGACCCTTGGAGCCCGATTGAGTGCATTAGGACCGGAATGATGTCCGAGAACTGCGGTATCGTGACTTGCGATCCAACCTATGACCTGCGTATGGCAGTGAAAGACTAGTGGAACATTTGTTACGGGTCTCAAATGAGGTCCCGCAATAAAAATCTTTTGAAAACGCCACTGTTTTCATTTCTGTGTAAACTGGGAAAACGCAACTTTTGTGAAACTGATGATGTCACAGACCCTCTCCAGGCATCAGCCTTGTTCCGTGTTGTATTATCCGGTTTGTTTGTGTTTAAGACTCTTGAGTTGGAACACTCCAACAGCAAATAATAAAGTTGCTGCGGTCCTGGTCGGTCTTTTTTTTTACTGCGGTGTTGCCAATTTGGTCGCCACCTACTGGCCTGAAACATGACATAGTTTTGAATACTGTCACATACGCCACTCACACACGCACAATCACCGAACATACACAAAGAAAAACACACACTCATAAGCACAATCGCACGCACACTCACACACCGATACACAGTCACATACGCAGCTCACACACACACAATCACACACATACACTCACACACACATACACTCACACGCGCACACACTCACACACACACGCACTCAGACACACACACACACACACAACTCCATGTACACAAGAGGTCAAAGACTCCACAGCCTTTGCAGGGTTGGTTCCAGGCCCGTTGAAACGATCCATTCTGATATTGAAGACGGGGCCGACACAGAGAGAGAGAGAGAGAGAGAGCGAGAGAGAGAGCGGAACGATCTCTCATGCTCACTTTCACAGCTCTGGATAATTAGAGTTAATTTCACCCACGCTGCACGTCTGTGTTTGTGGGATGAAGCAGCAGCACCTGGATGAACCCACACACGCACACACACACACACACACAAACACACACACACACACACGCACGCACACACCTACAAACTCCAAACCCTTCATTTAACTCTCCAGTCCTCCTACGTCCGTCCGCCCGGCCTCAGATTTTCCCATCCTTTTCCGGCGACCTGGTTTCCACACTCACCTGCACACCTGTTCCTCCTGAACCCCCCGGAGCGAATACATCGGCTTCTCTCCCCCGCTGGTTTCAACGCTGTCTGCTTCCTGTTCTAGTCAGCGCCGCACTTCCCCTCTGAGACTCTCTGCCCGTATCACTTTGTCCTCTCTGACTTATAAATACAGTTAAAAACAATGTAACGTATTGGAATACGTACAAATTAGATAACATTACTAAATAATAAAAAATTGTCATTTTTAAATACAGCTATAAAGAATGAAATGTATTAGGATAAGCAAAAATAAAATAACATTACTTAATAATTAAATTTTGTGATTTAAAAATACAGCTAAAAACAATGTAATGCGTTAGATTAAGAAATAATTTAATAATTTTTTTTAAGTAACAACAAGTTGTCATTTATAGATAGAGTTAAAAACATTGTAAAGTATTAGTAAAGTAAAAATGAAATAACATACAGTTAAAAGGACAAAAATATGAAATGGTAATATATAATGCATTATTATATTTTAACTGTATTACTACCTATTTTAAAGATTATGCAGACATTTTTTTTTTACTCTCTATTGGGCAGCAACCATGAAAGGAATCTTGACTTTTTTTTTTCTTTTCCCCCACAAATGTTGATAAGACCTAAAAAAAAAACACTGGAAAATGACAAACTGTAGTTATTTCCAGCCCTGTCTTCTCCCCGGAGACCCTCCAGTGGAATAAAACAGAAGAAAAAAAAATAAAATAAGAGGAAATGTGTCTTAGCTGGGGGGGCGACCAACGAGGACAATGTGTTTATTCCCCTTATTATCAAGAGTGGGCTCATAATAAAACCCTCATTAGACAGAATTTGGTGGTCTATAATTATGCATGTGTTATTTGGATTGTTCTTGAGCGAGCATCCTGCCTGAACATGACCCACGCTGATTTATAGCGTGCTGATAATGACCATTATGACCTACTCAGCCCGGCTAATACACATAAAAGTATCCGCACCTCTGCTCCCGACGCCCGTAATTAAAGAGCGAGGCCACTCATTGACCTCACGCCGCGACCCTTTCTCTTAATTACGCTTTCACGCGTCGGAGATTCAGAGTTAATTACTTCTATTAGAGCTCTGACTTTCCGTACGCGGCGCGCTGAGGCCGCGTCGTACGAGCGGGAGGCAAACTGAGCTTTGCTTTTCGGCCCGACTGTCAACCTGATTGATTACCTCGGCAAATGTCTAAAGGTTGGGCCTCTCACCTCTCGACATTTTACTACTTTCCTTTTGGTTAACTTTGACTCAGATCTTGACAAGAGGATAGAAAAAATTCCAAACACTGACAGCGGCCTGAGAAAAATAAATGTCAGCGGGGTGGAGGGAGAGAGAGAGGGAGAGAGAGAGAGAGAGAGAGGCTGAAGACAGTGACGATCCGAGACTCAGACCGAGACGCAGAACTAAGACTTTTAAGAGACGCTGTGACTCATAAGAACTGAGAAGTTCTTGCCTTACCTACTTTAGAACCTTTGAACGAGCTGGTTCCAGGGCTAGTTCGGAGCCGGACCCTGACTCAGCACCTGTTATTTGCTTTCCGACGGCCTAAGCACCAGCTCCTGGCTCTCAAAACTGGTGCCAGCCAAGGACCTATTACGTTATACAGTGACGTAATGTCCTGGCTCTGACTTGGCTCCTTGAAAATGGAAAAGCAAACAGGTTCTTAGGAGGTGCGAAAGTTGAACCAACTAAGCACTGGCACTAGCAGCAGTGGCAAACTAGCCCCAGGGTCCTTCTGGTGGAAAAGGGGTAAGAAGAGATGAGGAGCATCCCCTCCCATCGAGCAGAAGTTGTAGCAGAATCCCTCCTGGTTTCGTCTCACCAGTAGAACATTATGCCCAAAGGGAAGAGTTCCTGAAGAGAAGAGGTGGAAGGTGATTGGTGAAGAGTTTCCAAAGCTGTTTCTAAGGTTCTGGGACTCCACAGATCCACAGTGAGACACCTTATCTACACATGGAGAAGACTGGGAACAATAGTCAACCTTCCCAGAAGGTTAATTCAAATCTCCTCCTAGAGCATGAAGAAGTTTAATCAAGGAAGTCACAAAAGATCCAAAGAACACATTCAAGGAACTAGGGTTAGGGCCGCTCCCCTGGCTCCAGGCTTCATAGGATTACATATATTTTATATTCAGATTTCACCCAGCTTGAACCCTTTAATGACCTCTTTAAGTGAAAGAAAAAGATTTGGGAAAAGAATGATTGATGTCTTAGATACTCTAAATATACCATAAAATGCTAAATGTCTTCTTTTTTTTTTTAATTTTCCTTTTTTTTAAAAATGTTTTAAAATTATTTCAAGATTAAAAAAAATGTTATATGGAGGAAAATAATGATATTAAATAATTAAATTAAATTAAATAATGATATTTAAATGATATTAGCTCAAGCGCTTGGTAAAAACGAAAACTTTTAAACTTTTAAAAAGAAAACTTTTCGACCCTGATTAGAATCTTGTTTTTTTTTATTTATATATCAAGTTACATAATTCTGTTTTGACGCAGTCTCCAGGTGGAACTTTAAGGAGAGGGAAAAAAAAAATGGATCCACGCTGAATTGAAAGCCGTATTAATAAAAACCCCCTGAGGTTCGATTAGAGTGATAATGTGTTATTTTGTGCGGGTGTGTGAGACTCCGCGCTGGTGTGTTGATCCTCGCTCACGCAGCCCACTCACCGTGACCCCCAGCAGTTACACCAGGACGGGGTCAGGAAACGATCGACCTTTCACGGTTGTTGTTTTTTCATGATATGTGGTGGTTTCCGGATTTATCATTTTACCTTGAGGCTTGTGTTGAACTCTGCACCATGGGCTACTCTCCTTCTTTTCTTTTTTCTTCTTCTTCTTTCTGGGAGCTGTGAGACTTTTTCCCGTCTTGAGCTGTTTCTCACAAACGCTGTTTTTCAGCTGTCGTTTCTCTCTTTATGCAGATGGACCTCCAAAAAATGATAAAGGTTCAAGGGTTCGGGAGAACAAATGGAGTTTCAAACCTTTTTCTTCCGCTTCTCCTCTTCTGTGTTCTGGTTTTCAATTATTTTGGGGACGGGATGATGTTGGAACACATTTAATCTTTTTTTGTCTTTTTTTTTTCACGATTTATTCATTGTCCTTCTTAAACAAGCCAAACCCAAAGTAACAATAGCAAGGTAAGCTATCGCTAATTAGATGTTCAGAGACACCAGGCATAACGTTTTTGTTCAATTAGTGCGCGTCAAACGTCTTTGTCTGTTCGACAATAGAGTTTAACGCGCACTGATTCCTTCCGTCGTTGGCATTTTGTAGTTTTTGGTTCATTTGGTAAGAATATCATGACCGACATTGCTAAAAGTTTCTACACCATACCCCAGTATTTTCTCAAATGGGGGGTACCCCTACAGATACTTTAGGGTACTGCAGTGTGATTATTTTAGAAGATTATTAGTCATGTATAATTTAATTAAAAACTTGCAACTACAAGTAAACAAGATATTTATATTTCACTGTATGAAGGGAGATAAGGCCGCAAGAATGTTTCATTTCTAAATGGTGATTATTTCAGAATTCTGACAATAATGTCAGATTTGACAAATCGCTTTATTCTTCTCAAAAGAAAAAAAATTGCAAATTTATTATGTAATCTAGAGACATAGTAAAAAAAAAAAAGTATTCCGTGAATATATTTGTATTTGAAGTTTAAACTTCATAATTCTAGAACGCTTCATCAGAATATTATGAAACTATCGCCGCCGCATCCGTTCAGAGTCACTGTGGTAACGCGATAACGCGAAATCTTTTTTATGGATCATTTTAAGATTTTACACACCAAAAGACCTCTGTGTGAGGAAGAACTGGATTGATTCTGGAAACAGTCTGTTGTACATGTACAACACTAGGGAGAGCTTTATCCCAAAGTTTCTGGTCATAGTTTCTCAAACTTTGACTCGATTTAGACCAAATTTGGTGCATATTAATCTACTGGAGGAGATTTAACTTGGTTGATGTAGGAAACAGCCGTGATTGAGTGCTTGATTTGCTTTGCTACAGATCATTCTATGGGTAGTTTTAATGGTAGTATCACTCAATCAAGTGTATGATTGTTGTTGAACTTCATCTAAAGTAGGAGGGAAAAAGGATTCCGCCCCATTTCGGTAAACTTATTTGTAAATCATTTTATCATTTTCTGTCTGTGGACATTGATCCACACTGTAAAAAAAGAAGAGAATTGTTTGATGAACTCAGAAAAGTTACTTTAACTGGCTACATTCAATTAAAATTAAGTCTCTATAACTTAAATAAATAAGTCAGATTCGAAGATGTTTGATGTAATTCATGTTATTAGGTGATGTAATATCGTTTATTTTCTTTTTACAGTGCATTTTTACACACCAAAGGCATAAAACAGTGAAATTCAAGCTTTGGCAATTCTTCATAAGAAAACCTTTTTCTACTTTTTTACCTTTAAAGATCTCTCACATAAAACAAATAATATTAAATAAATAAAAAAAATAAAAAAAATAATAAGCACTGTAAATAAAGAATTGTTGATTTTTTCAAAAACGACTTCCACTAGTTACACGAATAAATTAAATATTAATAAATAAATTAATTGTGTGTTACAAGTTGTTTTTTTTTACAGTGTAATTCATTTACGCCGCTCAGCTTGAAGGTAAAACAGAAAGTGGAATCTTTTCCCCAGACGCCATTCCTTAATTCCGACAGGTTATAATTTCACATGTCAGTAAAAAAAAAGCTCTAACAACTGACAAAACCTCATTTTAAATATTTTGGTCACCTTCTTGAACGACTCAAAAACACGCGAGGAAACTAATTAAACAGCTAAGAGAAAATAAATACTGCTTTGCATGACGCCGTCAGACGTCTGCGCCGCAACAATGGACGTTTCCGAGTTTCAAGACACACAATTAATCCGGGCTTGAGTGACGGATAAAAAGTGTCCATTCATGAATACTTAAAATGTGCGGAGAGAAAATAAGTGGAATCAGACAAATGATTGAGCTCCAACAATGTCCTGATTAGCAGAGAGCCCTTGTTCTGAGAAGTAATTTGGCGGTACTGAGAAAACGCAGGACAGCGTCGGTTTAGACTCCATAATGGACAGTTTGTATCGCATAGGAAGGAAAAAGTGGAATGAAAACTAATGTGTCCATTATTAAGACTACCTGATTTCATTATGTGTCGTGATGTGAGGCGGTTCCTGCTGATCTCAGAATCACGCTTTTGCTCAGGCGTACGACGTTATTATACGGAATTCATCATGTTTAACTTAAAGCGTGATTAATCAGAGAAAAGAGTGGGAGGGGCGATAGAAACAGAGAAGCGTGAGGATTGTTAACGCCGTGATGCATTTATTTGTTTTTGTCTTTTTTTGACAGATCGCCACGGCGTCCGGCTCCGGAGAGATGAGGGGCTTAGGGGGAGTTTTGAAGACGCTGAGGCCGCTCTTGACGACCAATCCGACGGCGTCGCGTTTGGATGAGGACCGCTGGATCCTGATGAGCAGCAGGCGCGTCCTGATCGTAAAAAAAAAGCACGCGCCCACATCCTCACAAATGTGCTTCCTCAAGTGCGAAAGCTCAACGTTCTTTGCTGGAAAAAAAACCCTACAAGCACACAATCCTCATCATCATCAATTCAGTGTGTGTCTTTGAAACCTACTGCTCTGCCTAAGGAGCGACAATTGCGGGTTTTGGCTCGCAATTAGGGGGCTGCGTTGTGGTCCCGTAGTGTGCTGATGAACCCAAGGAGCCCAGCTTCTGCCAGAACAGTCCAGGTTTGGTACTGCTGGCGGTGATCGGAAGTTTGCTGCTTGAAATTTGCTTTTTATGACCCTGTGGGGAAAACCGCTAATGTTGAAGAAGGCTGGTCACTGTCGTTCCAGTCAAAGTCGGATTGGACCGTAGAGGTCGGGTACTATCTCATCCAAACAACCTAATTGAAAATAACCCGTGGAAACTCATCGCAGGTTATGAAGAGCGTTGAGGAAAGCCGGAGGGGTCAGATGACGCTCCGACAAACGTCTTACGTTGTAATACAAGCTGCTTCAGCGAAATCCGCTTTGGTCCATCTGTGTTTGACCGTTTAGAGTTACTGTAATATGCGTTTAATACAAATTTAACGCTTCCTGTTTCAGAAGGCCTATAAGATATCTGCTGGACAGAGACCCTTAATGAACAAGTGTGAAACAATCGCAGGATCCTCTAGCAGAACAGAAGTGTTCATTTTATTAGCTATGACTATTACACAAATACTTTCCTCCAAGTCCACCAGTCTTTGAATGTGGACTGGTCACCTGGTCGGACAGCAGCCTGTAGTCGTAGAGTCACTGTTAAGTCATTGGAGGAGTCCAGACCTGAAGGCCCCCAGTGGAAAAAAACCCACAACCCAACGCTGATCCGAGATTCCAAATAACCTACTTCATTTTCCTTTTCTGCACGACCCTGCCAAGAAGGGCGTCCACAAGCCAGCGTGCTTCTTGTGCCGGGTCCAGACCCGGAGTAACGGGTAAGGTTGTGTCAAGAAGGGCATCCGTCGTAAAAAAACTAGACCAAATCAATAATCGGAAACTGGAAGCTGATTTTGTGATTTTTCGTAACACCTCTAGTTTTTTTAAGGAGCCGCTCCAAAAACCTGCTACTTTTGTTCACAAACCTGACGACCGGCGGTTTCACCTCTCAAGTGCGGCGCCCATCGGCCGGCGGAGACGCCGCTCCTCAGTGGAGAAGCGTTTGTATCGATCCAGATGCAGGTTTTGCTCCTGGAATCTCAGGACCATCTGCTCCAGCTGGGCTCGCAGGTTGGCCTCAGCGGTCACTTTTATCTTATCCCACGATTCTCGGGATGTCGCCTCAGACTGGGAGACAAACGGACAAAACAAACATGAAATCTACTTAAGTGAGGTTTTAAAAGGACCCAAGTGTGAGACCCGAGTTTGAGTTCAAGCTAGCGGCAGGAAAGAGTGTGTATGGGCAGGAAAGAGTGTGTATGGCAGAACTTTTGTATTCAATCAAGATCCAAATTTCCTATTTTCCGGACTATAGAGCCTTCAGACACGCCCTGTTTAAAATGCACTGTTCAATAAAATATTAGTTATTTGTTCGTGAGAAAGGTAAAATGGCGTTCAGTAGTGTCCATTTTTGTGTCTGTATTTGTACAGTCCATATGACACCCACCCGCAGGTACAAGTTGAGCTGGTCCATTTTGTCTTTCACCTCCTGACGTGACTTCTCCTGGAAGTGCTGGTTCCAGTGTCTCTTCCCCGTCTTAGAGGCCTCCACCCGCTGCCTTAAGTTCAGGACCGCCTCATCCATCTGTCTCATACTCCTTTCCAGATCATCATAGCTGGGTTTGAAGTTCTTCTGGGAGCCCGGATGATCCTTGAGGTCCTTCTCTTCCTCTCTCCGGTTGCTGTGCAATGCCTCCCTCTCCTGCGGCATCTGCAGTTGGTCACAGGACCTCAGGAGGGCGCTAGAGACAAGGTTCCTAACTCTAACACGAGTAGTACACAGAACCCAGAGTGTATCAAACACACCTTGTCTTTTATTTGCTCAGCAGCCCCCTCTGTCTGATCCGGCCTGCCTTGGTACCTCTGCGGACTGCTCACATTAGATCCAGGTTCACTTCCACCTAAGTCCAGATCCAGCAACTTCATCTCCGCAATCCTTAGTGAAGTCCGCAGCCTTAAACACACAAAAGACATAATATAAGCAAGTAAATGAACGGGCGTTCGTACTCGGGCGCCAGTCGGGCCTTGAACTAGCATGAAAGAAACGTTATCGAATAATATCTGTCAGTAAATTGGACTGACGATTAGGAAGTCATGTCCGTAAAACAGTGTTTTCAATTAGAAGCTCTCCTTAGTGAGTCATAAAGTATAATAATAAAGTAAATCATAATGTATAGACGATATTTTTCCTCAAGTCGATGATTATGCATAAAATTTGTACAAAATCGGACCAAAGGTTAAGAAATTATGTTCAGAGAACTTTTGGAGATAAAGCCCCACCTAGATATAGAAATATACAACAACCTTCCCCAAAATGTCTCCAGTTCTTCCTCTAAATAAGATCTAGGTTGGTACAAATTTTGAAAGGGATCCATGAAATAGTTTTTGAGTTATGGCGTCAACACAAAGGATTTGCGGTGGCGATAGCGGACGGCATCAGAATGTAAATTTCGTCGGGGGTTCTCTTGGAGACATTTTGCCACAACCCCCCACTCAAATCAAGACCGCATGTCCTTGTAAACTCATGACCATTGAACTTTGTGTCGTTATGGTAACACTGATATGTGTTTAATCAGGAGGAGGAACTTCCGCCGTAGTCACCTGTCCGTTTCATGTTGGAGCTCCGTGTTTCTCATCATCTGGAGGTCCAGCCGGTTCTCCAGAATCCCCTTGTAATCCTCCACTTCGCCGGTTTTACTCTTTGCTGTTTCGATCTAAAACATGCAGCAGGGGGATGACAGACAGACTCAAACCCATTTCATAGTACGTCCATACTATGATTGTACGCTACCCTATAACATCGACCTGCACATAAATGCATGACTGATCACCTGTGTGCTAAGTTCTCCTTTTTCCTTTTCCAGCAGGACCTAAGAAAGAAAGAAAGAGGCAAGTTATTAAGTTGTTATTACACAAATGGATGTAAAGAATGTTTTCTGTCCTCTGGTCCGGCGTTTGAGCTTAAACCAATTTAATCTCATGCAAACTGACTGAACAAGCGAAGGTGTGGCTAGCACGCGGCTAGTGGCTAGTATCTGGGGAGTGAGTCCTTTTACCTCTCTTTGTTTTTTCTCTGCCTCCAATTTGTGGATGTGATCTCGGAGGTCAGCGGCCATACTGGCGAGCTCCCTGTTTTTCTCCTCGACAAGTTTTACCCTCTGATCGCAATCAAAGCGCATCTTGACGCAGGAGTTTTGGGTCTCCTCTCGCTGTTGCTGTAGCGACAACGCCTTACTCCGGGCTTGGCCTAATTGCGCTCGGGCACGGCAGACCAGCTCCCTCTCCGCCCGGAGAGCCTCCTCCAGCTCCTTCACACGCGTTACGGCCTGATCCTTCTTCTGCTGTAGGGCGTCCAGCACTGAGTCTTTGTTAGTACCAGCTTCTGGCTTGGCCGGCTTCTCAGGGAGGTTCCTGCTGGCCTCCAGCAGACTGGCTGCTTCACCTTCAGAGATAAATAAAATAATTAGGTAAGGTATCTACCAATGAAGGACTTCCTCACATATTTTTACATTCTTAGTTCTGCCTTTAATCAAATGCTACACTAACCAGATAGATGGTCTAACATCAAATCACCCAAACACTTTTGCTCATGGGTTATTCAATCCCAGAAATGTCGGAGATGTTATGGAAACCTCGTTGACGGCGCCCATCATATCAGATCAGATCGTTCATGTTAACGCGATAACTCGGGAAAAATTTGATGGATCTTTTTCGAATTCTATATCCGCATAGGCATGAGTGAGAGGAAGTACTGGAATGATTTTGGCAAAGGTCGGTTTCATATTTCTGACACAAAGGGGAGCGCTATCTTCAAACGTTTTCAGTTCATAATTTCCCAACTATTTGTAAGATTTGGTCCGAATGTGGTGCATATGAATCAACTTGAGTAGATCTATCTTGCGTATATCGCGTTTTAACCTAAAAGTCCATATTTTACTTCCCAGTGGGAGCTTTCTTTACGGAAAACATTGTTTCTTCGCACATAATGTCCTAACCGTTGGTCCGATTTCATCCTGATTTGGTGAATGATCTATAATTTCACATTTCATTTGAGGAGTTCAATCGTATAACGCAGGGGATTGGCGGCTTTTTCCGAGATATATCTTTGCTGTCAGGGGTGACAACAGAAGCCTAGTTTTAAATTAAGCCTTGTCTGAATTACATACCCCAATTAAACCTAACGTAGTTCCACTACTATCAGCTGTATTTGCATAATCTTGGAGTCTATTGACAGTTAGGACCCAAAATCAGTATTTACGTTAAAATCTAGCAAAGTACACAGTAAAAAAACTGCAAAAAGTAGCTCAATATGGACAAGGAGAGCGAGATACGAAGGAGAACTCCATCACGAGATCATTCTCCAGGTGCGTAACATTAGAAGACCTACCATGAATTAGCTTCTCCACTCTAGACTCCAAACCGCTCCTCCAAGCTGGTGTTCCTCCTAAACAAATAGCTTCTATGTCTCAGAGTGTTGGATTTGTTTTAAAATGAACCTCTTGCCCGTGTGATCAAGCCTAGCAACAGTTGCGTTAACCTGTGAGTCTGTCTTTGAGGCGTTGGTGCTCCTCTTTCTCCCGTTGCAGAGCGCCTTCTGTGTCTCGTTGGACCTCCTGATAAATCTTCACCGCCTCGACCAGACGGACGTGAGTGGACTCCACCTCCGTCAGCAGAATTTTATGAGCCTTCCGCTGATTTTCCAGGCAGGTCGTCGTCACGGCCAAGTCCGACTCCAGGACGGCCAGCTTTTGATCCCGGTCACCGACGGTTCGCCGAGCGTCTTCTAGCTGCTGCTTCAGGATCTCGTTCTCCTGGGACGAACGTCCCTCTCTGAGAATGTTGTTGGTAGCAGCAGGTACATCAGGGAGCTGAGACGTCACCTGACCAGAAGACAAAAAGCGTGAAAATATGAGTTCAGATTGCTTTGATAGGAAAGGTCATCCAAAGAGATTCAGAATGTTTATGGGATGGCCACATCTGTCCTTTTTTAACCATGTCATGATTTCCACCCCTTGATTTTTAAAACCTTATTCCGGCTTTATTGAGTCAAAAGATAACCCACTTTGCCTTTAAGGGTCTCCACTGCAGAGCAACTTCTTCCATCTTGCCCTGTCCTCTGCGTCTTCCTCTCTCAAACCAACCAACTGCATGTCCTCTCTCACCTCAACCAGAAACATCCTCTTTGGTCTCTCCCTTCTTCTCCTACCTGGCAGCTCCGTCTCCAGCATCCTTTCTACCAGGAGGTCCACTGACCCTCCTCTTCACGAGTCAAGACCATCTCAATCTGTCCTCTCGGACTTTGTCTTCAAGACGTCGAACCTGGACTGTCCCTCTGATGAAGTCCTTTCTAATCCTGTCCATCCCCCTCACTCCCAAAGAACATCTTCAGCTCTGCTTCCTGTATTTTGGTCAGAGCCGCCGTCTCTAAACATCCAGTAGAGCTGCTCTGGCCACCATCTGGGAATTCTTTCCCTTCACTGCTGCTTCTCTGTCACAGATAACTCCTGACATGCTTCTCCAACCACTCCAAACCTGCCTGCACTTCACCTCCTTTCCACACCCATTTCTCAGTTGACCCCAAGAACTTAAACTCCTGCACCTCTTCCATCTCTACTCCTTCATCTACATCTACACCTGCCTCCCTTTCATTCACACACATGTATTCGGTTTTGCTGCGACTGACCTTCATTCCTCTTCTCTCCAGCACATACCTCCACCTCGCCAGGTTTTTCTTCCTCCTGCTCCCTGACACCACCTGACCTCATCTGTCAGCCTGTCCATCACCATAACAAACAAGAAGGGGCTCAGAGCCGACCCTTGAGGCAGTCCCACCTCCACCTTGAACCCATCTGTCACTTAGGGGTTCAAGGTGATGGGGTCGATAAAAGTAAATATGCCAATAGATGTTATTTTACGATACGTTTTTATTTCCCTCAAACTTTGAACAAATGAGTGATGAGGAATTATTTGGGACAACCAACAAACGAAATACCTGAGAAAAGTTTGGACTTGGATGGAAGCTGTAAGTTCTGGGCGTATCTCACCTTTTGTTGTTGTCGGTAAGATTCTACGTTTACTTTGTCTTTTGCGACAGGTGAGGAGTCAGAGGCACCTGTGGAGGCAGAGAGAGTTTTTTTTTATCCATACCACGGTTTATGTTCTTGCAACTATGTAGGCATACTTGAAGAACGGAGAGCCTTACCGTGTTTGAGCGCTCCATGATGTTTAATCGCAAAGATCTCTTGTAAGGAAGAGACCCGTTTGGTGCCAGGCGGGCTTAAGTCACTGCTGTCACTGTCCCAGTCCGATAATTCTGCAGAGTTACCATAAGAAGGTGTAGGTCAATGAGGAACATATGCCAGAGGTCCTACTGATATATGATATATATATATATATATATATATATATATATATATATATGGATATAGAGGAGGGAGTGAGGAGATTTCGAAACAAACAGCGATCTGGCTAATTAGTAAATCGCAGATACTGACAAGAGCCGGACCAGTTAAGGCTTTAGAAACAGGAAGTAAAATCTTAAAATCAATGAAAGAGAGCAAGGATTGGTGAAAAATGTACGCATGGAGCTTCTCGTATTCTGGGACAAAAAGCCTTAATTGTTGTTAATGTATCCACTAACAGCAGCCACCGTTAGCGGGTTAGCTCAGATAGCTGTGCCGCTAGCTAACATCCCTCAGACTGAATTGGGAGCTCGTAACACCAGCGGGGTGTTTTTGTGTAACTTTAAGCAACAAAAAAAACACTTTACTGCTCGGCTTGGAAAAAGTGTGAACAACTAAGTTTGCAAAAGAAATGCAACATATTGTTGCTTAGGCTGTTTTTTGGTTTCTAATAATTATAATAATATGGAGCTGCACAACCTTCAGCTAACACAGAAAGTGTTAGAGCATGAAATAATACAGCAAAGCGTCACACTATGAGACGTACCGTCTTCTGTATCCTCCTCTTCGGCACAGGCTGGTTGAGGAGGTTGAGGGCTCGACTGAAAAATAAAAGATTAATCTGCGACAATCCGAACTAATCAGTTTGTAAACGTAACAACATTTTTTTCCCCCATCTATATGGTGGCCCAGATGACTTTCATGAATGCATAAAAAACCACAATGGAAGAAAAAATAATGGATTATATTATATTACCGTTGCCAGCAATGTTGCTCAGAGTAATTTCATATTTCTATACTTTGTCATGGTAGGCTGAAATGTATCACCTTCGCGCAGTTTGAACGAGGGGTGGAGGTCATATGTCTGCTTCTCTGGACTTCATTTCTCCTCCCTGGTTCTGGTTTTGTCCCGCTCACCTGATCTTCATGCCCTGTAAGCGCTAAACGCAGGTGAGGATCAAAAAAATGACACAAACTATGTAGTATGGACCAAATTTTCGGGCCATACTTTCTCAACCGTCGGTCCGGTTTAGTCAAAATATGGCCTGGTTTTGATAATATGATAATAACTTGTATATTTACCTCTTCTGTCAAAGGGACAGTAGCTTAAGTGCGTGTTCTTCTTGTTTATGATCTCTCCTCGGTGTGAAAAGAATCGCTCTCTGTTCTTCTCGGTGTTGCGCTTGGCCATCAGGGCAGAAAGACTACAGGAGAGTCAAGACATTGAGAAAAATCTAAATCTCATAGACCCGCTTCTGCCGCTGAGGTTTACAAATATGCAGTGGGAATGAAGTGGGAACTACAACAAAAAAAAAACAACAACTTTGAAAAAAAAATTAAATATCGCTAATATCGCTAACGGGCTAGCCCATATGTTTCCATTATCCTATCTTACTTGCATTTATTAGTTTTTCAGGAAACTTGCATAAACATGCATAAAAATGCTTGTTTTGAATAAGATCGTAAGAAAACATGTGCAGCAGCTTCTTACGTTAATTTACATAAATAAGCACCAAACTTAACGTCTAACTAGTTCTAATGTTGTGGCTGATCAGTCGAAGTTAACATGTTCTAACCTATATTAATATTTCCTGAGATAAAAGCTATACATCTAAACAAATACATGGTATTATTACCGTGCCAGAAATGATGAAAATAGCATTCTAAAACAACCAGCCACAACATTAGAACTGGTAACTGGTTCTAATGTTATGGCTGATTGGTAAAAGTCTAAAGTTTCTAAACAACGCTAAGATTTCCTGTTGAATTGAGATAAGAGATACAAATCCCAACAAAACATCTGAATACTAAAGTTCCATAAATCATGAAAGGTCTTCATTTAAACCAACAAGCCACAACATTACAACTGGTAAGGGGTCCTAATGTTATGGCTGCTCGCTGTTGCGTCATAAATCTCTTAACATTGATATTTTTGATGAACTAAGATAAAAGATACATCAAATCTAAAATATCACAATATTAAATTATAATTAACAAGTGCATATAATAGAGGAATATAGAAATATAGGAATAAAGGTCTTAAGATAAGAAGCGGATTCAGGCTTACAGATGAAGCCCACTCTTCATCGCGTAGTCTTCGGCGGACCATCCTCTGTTGTCTTTTAGTGAGGTATCTGGGTCAAACCGCAACAGCAGCTCGATCATTTGGACTTGTCGGTTGCTAGCAGCCATCATTAATGGAGACCTGCAGGCGGAATCAATCACAGCAACGCGACGAAGATGTGAACAATGAAACCAGTAACGTTAAAGGGAAAGAAAAATTCATGGTCGGTCTCACAGAGTTTTTCACTGCATACAAACTTTTAAAGTATTTTAGCATTTTCCCAAACAAGAGAATGGTGGATTTAGCACCACCTTCGACCCTGATACACGTTTACAGCTAAACCAATCAATGCACAGATGTGACTGCCGCACTTCCTGGTCAGATTCTTTTATTATTATCTAGTATTATTATTATTATTTTTATTTGCCAAGTTATTATTGACTGAGGGGAGAGAGAAATTGTTAGTTTCATCTCATTTTATTGTCTTTTTAATTTATATATTTGTTTGTTGTTGTTGACCATATGAGGGCTCCACAGACGACTGACACATTTAAAAAAGGACTTAAAACTTTCCTTTTTAGCAGCACCTATAATTTTAATTAACATTGCTGCTTTTTGGTCAGGTTTTTATAGTTATTTTATTTTTAAGTGATGCTTTTATCTGCTTTTACTTTGTTGCACTTTGAGATTTGACCCAAATGTAAAGTGCGCTATATATTAAATGTATTATTATTATTATTATTATTATTGTTGTACCTTCTTGCACCACGGGGAGCTTTGCAATTTCATCATGTAGTTGTGTGATATAATGACGAAGTCATAGAGGTTCTTCTTCTTCTTCTTAGCGCACAGGCTACGATTTAACCCTTTAATGTCCCCACCAAGAAAAAATACGATGCAAAAAAAAAAAAAGGAAATGTCTTTGCATATTTCATTTCTTTGGAAAAGTCTAAATTTACTATAAGTTGACAAATCATTTGATCAACCATGTTTTTAAACAGTAAAAAAATATAAATCAGACTTACAAGACGCAATTTGTGTAATTTAACGAAAATAGCTAATCTGTATTAGATTAGCGGAGCCGTTTGGTCAGAAATGTTTTGAGACTAGACTTTGTTTTAGTCTGTTTAGTTAGTCATCACTTCCTTTAATATGCCAAAAGAAATTCTATTTTCTAAACCATAATTAATGCCTCCTCATCAGTTTGCCCTGTGGTGTCCCCCAGGGCTCCGTCCTTGGCCCCTTACTCTTTAGCACACACATGCTGCCATTGGGTCGTATTACACTTTACACCCAAAACTAGTAACAATCAATTAAATGAGACTAAATTAAAGACTTAGACTCGATAATATTCAATCAAATGTAGGTTACCATAGTGGAAGTCAATTCTTTCAGTTCATCTAAAATTGTCTTTTTAGGGGGCATGACCCTAACCCAACCCTAAAGCAGAAGAACCTCAAAGTCCAGCTTTGGAAATTCTTCAAATCCTATTCAAAAAACCTTTTTTTTCCCCTCAGTTTTACCATAAAAAAACCCTTAAGAACCAAATATCTGTTCGGTGCTGACCTTTTGTTATGATCCACGAGGTTCACGTTGGCGCCCTCCGATTGGAGTAACTCAGCCATCTGTATGTGATCCTCCCGGACCGCCACGGCCAGGGGTGTGAGCCCCTCCTAGAAATAACATCACAGTGAGCCAAGGGCCTCATTCATCTGTCTAATCCCAGCAGAAATAAAATGATCATTAGAGATTCATGATACTGGAATCAGTGTAACGGGAGTGTTTTTATGCGATATGTGTTGCAGTAGGCTACATGTTAACCCTTTAACGTAACTGCTTTATATGAATATAAAACCCAGTGGCAGCATGTGTATGCTAAAGAGTAAGGGGCCAAGGACGGATCCCTGGGGGCCTCCACAACTGAAAAGGGCAGCTGAAGATATTTTTGTTTCTTTTTTGTCATTTTATAGTAAATTAAGCGTGTCAAAGATTTATATACATATATATATATATATATATATATATATATATATATATATATTTTTTTTTTTGATGACATTAAAGGTGATTAGAATATGTTCATATTTAAAGAACTGATAATAAAGACAATTTGACAGTTCAGTGAAGTGGGTGCTGTTCATTTAGTCAAAGCAGGGAGCACAAACCCTCGGATAAGTCCAAACAGTACCTAAGGTAGACATGACTATGACCAGAATCATTTACGTGACTTTATTAAGGATGCTTTCTAATAACCGTACAAGTCTTATTCTTATGTTCCATAGAACAAAAACTCACATTTGGTCCAGCTCTTACCCAGAATCCAACCATTTACCGCCAAGCTGATGATGTAAGGTCTGAAACTAAGTCAAATTTATCCCGCTGTTTGCTCAGAAAAAAGAAAAAAATAAGAAATCACCTTATTTTGTCTATCGATTTCTGCGCCATGCTCCAGCAGCAAGGCAGCGGTCGCCACAGACGAGACGCTCGCCGCAAAATGTAGGGCTGCATTTCCTCTGTCGTCCACCAGGTTTGGCTCGGCGTGCTTCTCCAGCAGCACCTTCACGCTCTGCTCATGCTTGCACTGCACTGCCTGATAAAAGAAGCCATTTTTATTCTTGATTATGACGCAGTGGTGCACAGAACATACGGACAGGACAACTGGTTCATTCGCTGAGGAGCGGCGGACTGCCCCTTTAAAGCCCCCGTGGAACAGTTTGGGGTTCAGGGTCTTGCTGAAGTGGATTGAACCGCTGAAGACTTTAACGGGTTAGAGGACAGACGGGGGTAGACTTTGCAGAAAGGATGGAAATGGTGGATGTGAGTATTTCAAGAAGGGGGCGGAGCCAGGGTGACATACAGGAGCGGGGGCGGATTACATCCAATGCAGAAGATGGAAAAACGACATTCCTGAGGCCAAGAAATCAGAATGAACGACTAAAATACAGGGATGTTTGTTTTCTCTCGTACTAACGCGACTAAAAATGACCATTTTAATGAGTGTAAATGAGGACAGGAGGGAAGATTTGGTCTACTCAATGAATTATCGACATGTTTGGGAATCTGAGGTCGAATTCTTCTTGCCAAAATAGACACCGGTTGCATTTTCCCAGCTGGAATTATCAAGTGTGTTGAGGCACAAGGGTGAAAAGAATTGCCCTCAGCTGGAGTCTTCATCATCAGGGATTACCTTCATCAGGGCAGATGTGTTTTGATTGTCGCACAGGTTGACATTGGCTTTGCTCTCAAGGAGGAACTGCACCACCTCCACATGTCCGCTGGCACAGGCGAGATAAAGCGCCGTTCTGGAACAGATAAGCAGATTTAGGTGTTTTTTTTTTTCATTATTGTTTCATTGCAAGCACTTAATCCCAACAAAAGCCTCGAAAGGTCGAATCGGACGCAACTATTTTTCCACTTTTGAGGATTACCTTGAACTGGATGAGTCGGAACAAATCAGAAATTAACACTCTCTTTGTGTATACGAGGCATTTAATCATGATATTCATCATCAAATACATGCTTTTCCAACAAATGTTAAAAAAAAATAACCTGGCAAACACATGAAATCACTTTTTTAATGGTGCGGCCTCACTAAATGCACCAAGGGATTTTATTTTTCTTGTTACTAGGCGATTAAGCGAATTATGTCAAGTGCTCTTATTTTGAAGGGGTGGAGCCGAAGTTGTGTTGGCCAGTGTGTTGTGAGGGTTTCTGCTTTGACGAGAAAATAAACTTTTGAGTAGTCCTTCTTATGTTACACTGTATCGCTGAGTGTTTAGTTATCATTAATTATAATTATTTTCAAACCTAAATTCATCCTCACTGGTAAGCTTTTCAGAGTTTGTAGCTAAATGCTAGGCTAACAAGCTAGCTGCTGAACCTTGACAAATGAAATATATATGGGCAAGGCTTAGATAATTAGTTAGTTAGTGAGTCTTTAGTTATATTTGAAAGTTTTTTATGATGAATATTCATTTCAAATGTGTTTTGTTCGAAGAAAAAAAAAGAAGCACATTGAAATCCGTTAAATTGAATACAGCAGATCCCGCCTCCAGGGGAGGATAGTGAAGTCTGTCCTCCTCTGCCCTCCACTTTACAAAGAAGTTTAAGGCAGGTGTCGCCATTGAAGCCTAATCTTAAAGTCAATAATAAAAATGTTTATCCTTTTATGAATGATATTGCGATTTGGTGACGGTTTATTTCAACCAGTGACTGTTTTTATATTCTGATCTTCCTCTGGCCTCTGAAAAACTGAGGAGGACCATCCTCCTCTGGTATGTGAGATCATTTTATGAAACCATCAGTGTAGACTATATTACCAAAGGATTTTATATTGGATACAGAAAACAAACCTTTCAAGACTTTCTCGTTGATCCAACTCACCTGTTATTCTTGTCAAGTTGATTGATATCGTTGTTTTGTGCAAGCTGCTTCAACTTTTCCAGATCTCCTGCATCGGCAGCTCTGTGGAGACTTCCCTTGTCCTTACGACCAGAGACAACGGACAGAAGTCTTCTCTCCGGGTTAACAGTTTGTTGTTTCTTCGCCTTAAAAAATTGTGAAAACTTCTTCATTATGCAGGCAGGCGCAGGCGTCCCTGGAAATAAAACACACAAAGTAGATTAAATACCATCATTAAACACTGTTTGCTTCAGATGATGGTGAAAACACCAAAAACCACAATTTACTGTTATAACACTTATAACAGTGTTATAACAGTGTTATAAAGGATGCTATAACAGTGTTATGAAGGATGTCCTATGTTGAAGCAGTGTTCATCAGATGGGGGCTCCCTTAGGAGTATTATGGGGTACTATATGAGTTCGTAAACACGAACACATCACCCCTGTCCTTCATTCCCTTCATTGGCTTCCCATCTCCACCAGGATTGATTATAAGATCTCTCTCCTCACTCACCAGTGCATCCATGGTAACGCACCCCCCTACTTAAAAGAACTACTCA
>VRLP01004797.1:0-44204 GCA_009660295.1 Lophius piscatorius
TAACACTATAAACACACTTTAGACAATATGAACTGTAACACAACATACAGCTGGGCTTACAACTATAATATATAAAGGGGTGGAAAAGGAATAGCATTTTGATCGACTATTACAAGCTAAGAAAACGTGAGCTAACCAGATGTCAATAAAAATGTAAACAAATTTTAGATTATAACACCCGCTGAATATATCTAATATTTACACACTTCCCTGAGGAAGGTAAGGTGGGAGTAGTTACATTAATATTTTCATAACAGCTTAGGCCCTTCCATAACATTAACTTACGTTAAAACTAACAGTTAACGCAAGCTATTTATTGATTAGCAAACCATGTTATGCTAATGGTTAACAACGTTATCGTCCTTCCGCAACAGACAAATAACGTCATGACATCATCTTTACTGTAACGTTACCTCTGTCTTTGTCTCGTTTTTCCTCTTCTTCTTTTCTTTTTTTTCCTCCCCTGGGCACCAGACCGTTTGGGATGTTTTGACATGTTGTTTGACATGTTGTCGAGCTTGCCTTGGGGTCACATCAAGAAACGACCACTCCCCCCCCAGGTAGCAGGTACAGTCTAATTAGTCGGGGGGGGCGTCTTAGGAAAGTAACGTGTCATCATTATTATTATTATTGTTCCTATTTAACGGCTTCGCAGTTAAATTAATGTGGGCTTATTATCTTCATATTAAGACATAATACCAACTAGTTTTAAGAATAGTGGAAGTTACATTTTTTTTTCCTGCCCCATTTGTGGCCTGGATGGACAGCGCCCTTTGCATTTGCCTATTACGCCTAAGCCACGGGCCGGCTCTGAGCTGGGTCCAGATGTAAATCATTATTAGGCTCTATGAGATTCAAATGAATCTGTGTTGGCTCACAGTATGGTAAGAGATAGGAGTAGAAATATGACACCCTCAGCAATATTTATCTGAGAACATGCAGATTCACAGTCACTGAGAAAATGTGCTGTTGTATTGACATACAGTAGCTGCTGTCTATTTAAATATGTCTCCATCCAGTCATCCAGTTTATTCGTGCTGCTGGTTTGCGCACCCTCCACCTGTCCATCTCTGCCTAGCCATAAGCCTCATCCCTCATCAGTCTCAGGAGATACCTCAGCTACCACCACCAGTATCCAGACTTCAAGTGTGCCGGTTCAATACCCTTCACAATCACAGTCACAACCTAAACAAAAAGTCTGAGTGCCAAAAACAAAATGTCAGGAAAATGGAAAATGTCAGTTCTTTTCACAGTTACCCAATTTAGAACCAATTGTGGACCCACACAGGTGTTTTTCCATATTTGGCTAAATAGACATTTCATTGTAGAGATACACCAATACAGAGTAGTAGTGGAAGTTTGGCCGCAAAAAAGCATTGACCGACATCTTCCCCAGTATGTAATAACTTATTTGAGATGAGAGGGCATTTTTACCATTCAAATTAGTTTGCAGAAATAGATGACTTTAGGTCATTCACATACAGTACCAATTCAGGCTTGTGAATGAAGCAATAATAAACCCAATTGAGATAATACATTTATTTGCCTTTCCTTCCTATTTTTTTTTCAATTTCTATTTTTGAATCCATAATTGAAACATGATTGCTTGAATTTTTTTAAATTAATTAATTAATTAATTAGTAAAAATGTATCCGTTTACTTATATTATATAGTATTATAGATTTGTATCTATGTGCCACAAATCAAGTCAACACATTAGAGCCAAAAAGTACCTTCCAACACATGGCCACGTCAAGCTGGCTTCAGAAGTCAGTCAGGCCCCTTGGGAGCAAGAGTTCAAATGCCCATAGATAGAGTAGAAAACAACTTCTTCACACACTGGGGCAAAAGCCTTAATGGTCTCTATCCTAACCCCAATTTACCAGTTCATGGCGATTGCACAAAGGTTGTTTTTTTTCCTTTTTTCCTAAATATAAATAAACTTCCGAAACAAGCCTTAATTAAGGTTGCTAGAGATAGTCAAGCTGCCTGCCAAGCATCAACATGGCTAGTTTGATTTGTTGAACTCGACCTCTCTGCTTTGTTTGCAGTGCATTGCATTTTGAAAAAATTCAAAATAAATATAATCATGCAGGTATTCGACAAAAACTCAGGGTTGCTGCGCGGTTAATTTTGCTAAAAAACTGGGGCAGAGGGACGGACACCGGGTGTTTTGGATTAATGAGTAAACCTGCAGACTGGCAGATAGCCGCTGCAGGCTCTAGAGGACAGAGCCACGGACCAGGAGGCTCCGGAGAGATGAGCTGGAAAGAGTTTAAAAAAAACTAAACTAAAATTAACTCCATGATGTTATTTAGAGGTGATATTTAAATATTCTGTTAATTTATTATAAAACATGAATCGGATAATTAGATGGATGTATTCCTGTAGTCTTCAGAGTTGCTCTTTAACGTTTTTCATTATATCTGTTTCAGGTCACTAGAAGACTTTGATCTGCTACAGAAGTTTTCTTGTTTGTTTTCCATCCTATGAATGATTGTCTGCTAAAAGCCACATGTGTCAATGGTGGGATCCAAATATCATCGTGATGTTATACATTATTCTATGTCAGATTACAGAAAGATACATATTGAGCCACTATTTGTAATACATCCTCTATTTTTCTATTTGAAAACAACATTTAGGGCTACAAAATCTACAAATATAATAAGTAGATAAAATTACAAATTAGACTTTCCACACCAAAATCAGTTTTTTTATGCACAACCAGATTCATTAACAGTTTTTATATCTAAAATACAACCTAATTGAGCTCTGTGATGAAATCACCTCCCCTATATATAATATCCTCTGCTCATTATTAACCACACTGTCTACAACTCTGTGAAATATTTTTTTTTATCAATCAATCAATCAATCAATCAATCAATCTATCTATCTATCTATCTATCTATCTATCTATTAATTCATCTTCTCATGCAATACAATAAGTACAAAGCAATACATGCAATAATGCCTTACCAACACTGGAATATTTCCGATTATATTGTAATATTTTCTATTTCTTTCTCTCTATTTCTGAATTTTTAATCAATGCATACGCTGGCGGCGTTATAGTTGCGCTGTCTGTGATTGTGTTAGACTGTGCATCTAACTGCACCTGAATTTTGTTGTATACTTTACAATGACAGTAACGGAATCATGAATTAGCCTGTTGTTTAATTGTGAGCGTCCTTCTCCTGTTTATATTGACACTATTCTGTATCAAGCATATTGGTGTAAAGGATAAAATCAACAATAGAGGATAATATGAAACAATAGACGCTTTTCTATTATCATACAATATATAATTGGTCGTCTTGCACAGCTCCTCCATAGGCGCCAATGGAGGGACTTCTGTTGCTCTGTTGCCTTGACAATAAGGCCTATCATCGGGATTACATAATAGTCTGATTACATGTATTTGAACTAACCATAATTATTGTGCATTATTGTTGCAATCACTTCCATTAATCAAAACTCAGGACGAAGGAGTCATATTTCATCAAAATTTACATGTCGTTTTCCTCTGATGTTTGACTGCCGCTCATTAATGACATCATCTGGTCGCTCTTATTCTGCTATGGGTGGACATTAAATCATACTTTAGTGACTCCAAGTGTTTATTTCTGGAGGAGCACGTGAACATTATGGATTATTTGGCTGCAGAGCCAAACACCACAGCATAATTGTGTTACATTTCGGTTGCAAGCAAAATGATAAAGGAGAAATCCATTTATTGGAAGGGTAACAAAAAAGTGAGGATCAAAACTATTAATACTGAAAATCTTCCAAAGCTAATTTTGCCAATTTTTTTTCTAGTTTCAGGAAATTGGCTATAACAACCTATCAGACGAGGATTTAAATATAAACATGGCCAAGACAATACATGTGTCTGATTCGTCGCAGGTGTATTTGTTTTATTACACTGCAATTACACCCATGGTTGGATAAAACTTGCAGAAGAAGACATGTATATCATTGATCAGAATTATTCGTAATCTATGTGTAATATATATATGTATAACAATTAATTGGAAGGTAAAATTTAGTGACGGTTGATGATATCAGTGAGTCTTCTTTCTTATTTTTCCTGTATCTCTCCATACAGTCTGTAGTTTTGCTCCTAACATGCCTCTTTTGCCCAATTTTTACAAACCAAAATCAATCAGCTGATATTTGCATACAGTCTGGGTTCATTGCAGTTTCAATAATGGAACTTCTTACATATGTTGTATCATTGCGACGCACAGCGAGGTGTTTCATTGAGAGGCTATTAGGACTGTTAAGTTCTAACCGCCTATGAAAATACTTCAGAGAATCCTAGAACAGAATACTATAAACAGCAGACTGAAAGCCAGGGCTTCTTTAGAAGGTCTGCATGCCATGATGACAGCTGATTTCATGGTGGCAGCGTGGTATCACATAATCACTTGGGATCTCGCCCCAGGCTGGCACAAGGCCTGGTCATGTCCATTCCTATGCTTGCATGGTTAAAGGAAGGCCAGGCAGACCATCGCTCCAACACTGTGTTAAACCAGTAACTATAAGCACACTCGCGGTGCTACTGAAACCCTCCGTTGTCCAGATGTGTTGGTGTATAGAGGGCCCGAATGATGGTTTGGTGTCTATTCATGAGCCTGAATAACATGAGATCCTCCCACCACCACACAAAGAGCTGTCTCCTTCAGTAGAGATAGCTCACTTAGAATTCCTCAGGCCAGGTGTTAATGGGAATATGAAAAAACCTGACACAGAAGCCTCAACACCAGAGATGTACTGCTCCCATAGGGGGGATTTTTACCGTTGTGGTTTTATTTTGCCCTCTTACATGATCCAAAACTACCTCTGGTAGCGACAGACTTTTCCTGTCCCCAGCTGAAGCCTGACCACAGATACCTAGCTGCTGCAGCCCACCGCCCACCTTAGCAAGGCAGGCTGCACACAGCTATTTGTTTTAGGAACTGAAGAATGTGGCCATTGTCTGTCCGCAGCCATCCTAAGCCGACTGCTCTAAATGCATCTTTTGTCCGAGTCATCCGTCCTTCCTCGCCATCCTGGCGCAGACAAAACTTATCCTGTGCCTTGCAGCTGAGTTCGAGATGGAGTTTCAGGGAAGGTAGAGAAAAAAAGGGAGAAATAGACACACAGCGAGAACAGAAGATGGTGAGGAGGGGGAGGATGTAACAGGGAAACAAGGGAAACAGAGGATATTTAGTTTTGGAGACAGGTGCATTTATCTCCCCCCTGAACACGTCTGGGACGTCTGCCTTATCAGGGTTAAGAGAAGCCGAGGCTCCCAGCTGAATGGTCTTTGTGATTAATGCCTCAGCTGCTCTATCATACTGTTCACTATGGAGGCTAATCATCTCCTCCTGGAACACTGATCTGATGTTATATCCTCAGTTATTATAATTTCTACATTCCGGTTGTGAAAGACTCAGCAACAGTGCTGTAAATTCAGTAAAGTAAATTTTAGCTTGTTAGCTTGATTTACTTTCAGACATGGTCAGAAAATATAGAGAAATGGGTCTCTGTTCTTATTGGTGAAAACCACCTCCCTAATATTGTGTAGGTTACCCTATTTTCATGATGCACTGTGTGTTCTGACACCTCTCTATCAGAGCCAACATTAACTTTTCATCAATTTGTGCTACTATCTATATTTTCTATGGGACAACAAGGGCTGGCCTTCATTCCCCACACGCATCACCGAGCCTTCAGCAACCATGACCCAGTCACTGGTTAATGTTGGTAGATACTGACCACTGCAGACCACGAACAACCGAAAAGATATTGAGTTCTGAAAATGTTCGATAGCGTCAGTCAGATCTCACTCTTGCCAATTTTTCCTGCTACCAACACATCAGCTTCAAGACAAAATGTTAATTTGCTGCCTAATGTTTCCCAACAACTGTCAGATACTGTTGTAATAGAATAGTCCATGTTACTCTGACTTCACCTGTCAGTGTTATTACAGATGATTGATGTATATTCTGAATCACATTGGCTGTGGGCTACCAAACGTTATTGCATGGACATGGGTTCGAGAATATAAACATCAATTATCCCTAAAATACAAAAATAAGCAGACAAAACGCTGATCCGAGATCTGCCCCAAAGCCTCCACTGCTAATATAAATAAATGAGGGGGTTAGAGGAATGAAAGTTTTCCATGATGCCTTGCTGCAGGGTGTGCAATCCTCCATTGTGCGATGTAGGTGTTTTCCAGAGCTAAAAGCAGTGGGCAGCAAACCAGATGAATCAACTGCAATTTTCAGATAGCAAGCTGGAGACCCCCTACGTACATGCATACAGTACGCACACGTTTATGTTTCATCCACTTATCCACCCCCACACACATGTTCTCCACTGTTAGACCCAGCCAACCAGATGTCTGTATTCCCCTTCCTCTGCCTCTTTATCCCTTTCTCATCCTACCTTCTTCTTTTTTTTTTGCTCGGCTTGAAAAGGCGTTTAGTACATGCTGAAGCCAAATGCTCCAGCTTATTTAAAATTTACCAGCCCAAAAAGTGTAGATGGCTTTAAGTGTATGAAAAGGATAGTGAAAATGCATTCATGGATACACACACACACACACACAAGACAGACACACGACAGACAGACCCACAATATGAGTATAAAACAAGGATCAAAAAAATCAGAAGTGCAGGCACACATCCTAAACTACATTAGGTATGACGACTGTGAGTAGTGGATCAAAGCTTTTAAATTCAGGCACAGAGACGACATCAGCATCAGTCTCAAAGGCCTGAATAGTCCAACAGCTTGTTGCTGATGCTTAAAATAAAAACCAAAAAGGGTCTCATCTTTGGAGATGCTAATACGGGCTTGACTATTCAGAAGTTAAACTGTGCTGGAATTAAGATAACCACCCTAGACTATAGTCTAAGGCGGTGCAAGACAGTTTATGGAATGCATACTGAAGGCTAATGTCTGGACGAAGAGATAGACTGATGGTAAATAACAAAGTGGCGAGTATCGAGGACACAATTTTACAGGTTTTGCAATATATTTAACCTCGCTGAAACCTTAAAACCAGGAGAAGATTGTACTTTGAGAACAAATTTATGAAGGACAGGGATCACAAGCCTAACACACCAATAGAATGTGGCTACTGCCACGGGGTACAAACTGATATCAACAGGTTGACATGTTTCAAAACAATACCAGTAATTGCTTGGTTTCATACACCCTTCTTGATATTTTCAAAATGTAGTTAGCTGCAACATTTTTATAATGTTTACAATTCTCATTAGATAAAAAACACAAAATCTAAAGTTTCTATTCATATGAAAGATGAATTATCTGAACAATGAGTGATCATATTTCAAATTGAATTTCTTCCAAATATTGTTTTGAGTTGGCGTCAGAGCGTACAAATGTAGTTTAGTAAGATACCTTGAAAGTTGGAGTTTTCATGACCTTTACATTTTAACAGTATTGCAGCTGTTGTTTTATTAATTTATTTTTCATTAATCTTTGCTATTATTCGAGTTTGATTAAAAATTGTCAGCCATACATAACATGTTTCACAGGTTAGAGCCGATGAGTTTGTATGCCGGAATGTTGCAGGAGGGTTCCATAACTGAAGATGAGACAAATAAAAGTCTTCTCAGGTTAAAAAAAAAAAAAAAAGGCTACAAAGCTTGTCATTAAATGGTGTAATCACATTTTTTAGCAGGGAAACGTGTCACCTGATAATCCTGTTGGCTCTAATTAGCTGCCTGTATTCATAATACGCTATCTAGCTCTGCCCTGCCACAACAATTGATTGTTGTTCAAAAAAAGTCCTGTATTAATTGGTTCCAATTTAATATCCCTGTAGGGGATATTAAATTAGAAGAGATATAAAAGTTTCATAAGCTATTCCAACTTCAAGTTTATTTTTAGATGCCAACACATTCATGCTCCCTCTCTGCACTTTGACTTAATTGCGAAACCCAGTTCTCCAGTAATGACAGCAGTTAAATAAACGGTTGCTTTGAAATGTGCACAACCCTTATTTGACACAGAAATTTTGGAACCGTCAATTATCTTGTATCATTTTCCCTTTCTTTTCCCTTTTCTATTTTATAATATAAAGCAAAATGTAAAATTAGCCTTTCATTACATACACTAAGTGCAGCTGGTAATTGTGAATAATTGTATGTTGCAGTTTGTTTAATTGCTCAAATATGTGTAGAAAGCACACAAAGAGAACATTCAGGCCTATAAGAGCTCAAAGCCATTTCTCCTGCTAATTAAGAACTCAGAGCTATTTCTCTCCATTTCTCCTGCTAATTTTAGTAGCAACATTTTGTCAGTAAAAAGTGTCATAAAAATTTTAAAGTCTCACTGTTTTGTATTGCAATAACAAAAATATTTAAATGTGAAATCCAAATGTTAAATTTAAATTTGTAGCACGAAAGTAAATATTTGGCTAATATGCTAATATGGCAGTCAGCAGAAATACCAATATAAAAGCTTGATGAATAATTACTAAATAATTTGTAATAATTCATGCTACACATTTTGATTTAATATTTTCATTTCACATATCAGTTTAGATTTGACATCTAGATTTAACCTTTACATTTAGATTTAACATTTGTATTGAAACATTTTATGTCGAACAAGCCCTTTTTTTGGTTTGTTGGTTTTTCTGTTTGTTAGAAAGATAATGTAAGAACGAATGGATGGATTTGCATGAAATTGTGCCAAGACGTAAGACATGGCATGTTTAAATGTTGGTAACGTTGCGTTATGACCTTATGACGTGAAGTCATAACAACTCTCTCTTCACCACTGTGAGATGGGGCACTTGTGAAGGTTTTTTTTTTTTTAATAACTCTTAAAGGAATGGACAGATTTACATGCAATTTTACCCAGAAGTGGGTTTTGGCATATCCTAGCGTAGCATATGCTTATATTGGCGGATAGAGCGATATAGAGCTTATCTATTTACAAGAGCTAAAGAAAATAGATATATTGGTAAAAAGGCCATATCTTGCAGTGAGAACTTGATCCAGAATCCACATCCATACCGGATATCGACAACATTTATTCACTTTTTCTTTGACTTGAGATACACCGCCCCACAAAATTTCATCAAAATCTGCTGACAACTTTCGAGAAATCGTGGGAATAAACAGAGAAACAAGAAATTGATGCGATCACATAACCTCCATCTACTCTTGTCGGTAGAGGTAATAAACGTATCTAATTGCATTTGGATCATGACATCAGGAGCCACAGAGGTTTGACACTCACTGTGTTAAAGTTGGGGAAGAGGCTGAGAGGAGAGGATCCATTGAGTCTGAAGGGCAGAAGGTGTTTGAGGCCGAGCTGAGGATTCAGAGGCCGTCCTGGGACAGGAAGGGGAGCCAGGAGGGGGCTGCCCTGGGCTGACGTACCTGAACAACAACAAGAGACAGATTTTGTACGTTAATAAAAAAGAGAGACATTAACATGAGGTCTGATTGTAGAATTGGAACATTGCCGTTGGCTTCCAAAAGGTCAGGCACTGCGCTCAGAGGAGGCCGGACTTTGATTTATTTAATACCAGAGGTGCTGTTACACCTCCATTTGACACCCAGCACACATTTTACAACTCAAACGTGTGTGTGTGAGAAGGCATTTGCTTGTATCTGGGACAATATGTCTCTGTAAGTGTGTGCTTCTGTTTCCATACGAACAGAAGTGAGTGGCATACACATGAGATGAGGGGATGGGTAGTTCTGTTGAAGACTTGACGCGCCCATCACCTCAATTACCCAAGCTGATCCCCCAAGGACATGCACCTACCGTCATGCACATATACATGCACAAAAATACATCATTTAACCACTGATTTATTGGCTGAGGAAAGGGGCCCGTGCGAAAGAAAGATTGGAGATATCGGATTTCAAATGGACCAGGGATGAAGAGATTTCTAATTTTCCGCCTGGCTGCGTTTCAGTGGACTGGTGTGCTCAACAGTGCGCAGGCACTTATCCCAGCACCAGGATCAATCATTGGTGTCAGCAGCAGGTCACCATGGCCAGCCCAAAGTATGCCTATCATGCGAGTGCTGGCGCAACACATACATATACTGTGAGGCGGTTGTATTTGTGTGTAATAACACATGCCACAGACAAAAAAAGCAATAACTGACCTTGAAATATACCAATGGCTTAGGAATAGAAAAGATTGCCTGAAAAATGGCTCCGTCTCGAGGGTGGGGAGGGAGTGTAAGATTTCAGAAATAGATAGTGGGATATAAACAAAGAAAGCTGCAATGCTGGTATTGCAAAATATGCTATTACTCTATGCCTGCACTTCATCAATGTGAAAAATGTAAATTAAACCAACTGTGTAACTATACAGTTGATACAGACATCTGAATCAAGGTAAAAGACTGGAAAAAATTTAAATCATGACTCCATTTATATGCAAATGGATTAAATAACACATAAACAACAAGCATGAAGAACTATTCACCCTCTGAAATTAATAACCTAAAAAGAAGAATGCTTACAATAACCAGCAATAATTTTCTGACATCGCTGAAGTAGAATTTTGGACCACTCTTCATCGCGGAACAGCTTTGGTGCATTTGAGTATTTGTGAGGGTGTTTCATGACCCGCCACAGCATCACTCCAAAGGTCAATTTTATTCCTTTTGATTTGCCCAGAGGTGGACATACCTTGGGATCACTGTCCTGCATAACCCAATTATACTTGAGCATCAACCCTCAGACTGATAACCTGACATTCTCATTCAGAATGTTCTGCTGGAGAGCTGGATTCATGTAAGGTGAGTCATCCAGACCAAGGCGCAGAAGGCCATTACCTCATCATTCCACTGCCACCTCCATGCTTCACTCTAGGTATAATGTTCTTTTCTGGAATGCTGTGTATGGTCCAATGTAATGGGACACCCGTCTTCCAAACAGCTCAAACTTTTGACTCATCGGCCCTTATATAATATTATAGCAAAAGGTCTGTGAATCATCGAGATGTGTTATGGAAAAATTCAAAATAGCCTTTATTTTCCACTCTCCCACCGGTGTTTTTCGTATAGCGTTTTAGGAATTGGATAACCTCGCGTAGGAATTGCTAGATTTTAAACCTAATGAACTTTTTGCAAACACAATTTTAACCATTAGATTATATCAAATCTCAAACATTGCATATCAATGTATTTTTTTAATTAAACATTAGCTTAAATAATTAACACACCACCTTAAGGTTATAAAGAGTCTCCAGCAATAATCTCATTAAAACCTCTGCCTTCTATATCAATCAGATACACTACTTTCTCCAAAAGCTCTAAACTGGTTAAGGTTTTCCACTTCACCTAAAGAAGGTTGGAACATGGAAAATGTCTATAAAGTCACCAGGACACATTTTCTCTCAATATTGGTTGTTTAAGGTTGTGATATGATTGACACTGCTGTGTGAAGCACGGAACAGAATAAAAGATGGGGGCTTTGTCAGCAGTCGGCTTCATGGTTTTCTGTGGTTTGGTAATATTGGCAGCCATGATGTGGGGTGTGTTTGTATTCCGTGTGTGTGGGACAAAGCGGCCGAAGATCTGAGCATATGTTCTTCAGTGTTGGGCTTAGACCTTTGTTGACCATGTATGAGCTCTCCTCTGCTGTCTGTCTGAAGCCCAGAGAGAAGCGGCACAGGATGGGCCCAGCCTGCGGACAATCGGGCAGCTGCCAGCAGGGAGCTTGCTCATACACAACACACACACATTCACGCAGAAAACGGTCAGAAGCTGAGGCTTCTCTTTCTGTGCTTTCAGAGGAAAAGGCTGGGCATGAAGGGAGGACAGTTATCAGCTCATAGTGGTTCTCCACCTCTCTGCGGCTCCCCAGGCAGCTTATTAAATCAGGAGTTGGCTGTTTGCCTCTTTGGATGTTAACGCTGGCAAAGGAGGCACGGCCTGAATCCAGACATGTATAACAGCGCGAAAGGGAGTGCGTGCGCTTGACTCGTATGTTTTTGACAAGAATCACAGGAGCGCGTACTAACAGGACTGCCTACGCTCATCTGAAAACAAATTGTTCCCAGGGAACAGTATCATGAGATCCATGTATGCACAAGTGCAAGGAAAAAAGCTATATTTTTGCACTTGGCACTCATTGAGCGTGATTCCTGTCGGATAAAACTTTCAACAGCATAGCGACATACATTCTTGTGTGTTGCAATGAGAATGTCAGGCTCATATCCGCCTGCAGCCCCTGATAACCTCCTTCTATCACACCGTGTCATTCTGAGCTTGCCTTGTGGATTTTTGTAGACAAGTTTTGTCTTGGTGCTGAGTCATGTCAACATCAAAGTTTAGATTTATTTATTAGTAAGTAGTCCAGGGTTCAATGAGCCACTGGCAGGTGAGACGTATCCGTCCATCGTTCCCTGGGCCGGCCTCCTCCAACCATCACAACAATGCATTCCTCCCTCGCATGACTCAATGAGCTTACTCCAACAGCAACCATCACATCGTATCTACTCGGATGTGTGTGTGTGTGTGTGTGTGTGTGTGTGTGTGTGTGTGTGTGCAGTGAATGCAAGCTATGGAATTCAAATATTGATCTTGAAATTATTTTTGATTTTCTCATCAGAGAAAATAATGAATTCCAATGTAAACACGCTGAACCTTCCCCCATCATCCCTCTTCTGCTTTCACAAAATTAGCCATTCATCCTAAGTCTTTCCACTGTTATTTTCCTGTCATCACTCTAGTGGTCCCTCAGGTCCCTGACAAATTGCGTTTTTCTCTCACATCTACATACCTCCTGCCGCCCCCATGCTCCGCATATCCCTGCAAACTGGCAATGAGCTACACAGCAAGGAGAAAAGGAGAAGGTTGTGGAGGAGTGAAAACTGCATTTTTATTTGTGGCGCAGCGTAATTATGTGTGATAGATGGTGGCACAGCAGGGTCTCTATGTTGAGTGAATGGATCTCCACCTTGCTTTTTCTCTCTTAATGTCAGATTTCACATCACAGGAGATCTAAACTAAATAATAACATAGGTCCCATGTACCGACTGTCCACAGAAGAGATTCATAGGTTCATCCATAAATGGCAAACCATCTTACGAGCCAATGGAGACACCTCTCTAGGTTGCCTTAATTTGTTAACACTGAAATGTAAAACAAGGCTGGAACAGCGCTGCTCTGAGGTGTGATTTGATTTTATAGTGAGCCTGGGGTTCATAGAGAAAAACTGGGGTTCCTAGAGGATTAACAACACAACATCATCAATTTAATCTTGTGAGGTCTTAAATATGTGCTGAGCAGCACTTTCTACACAATAGATCATTCACCTCCTTACCCTGACCTCGTCCAGGGTAAGGAGCTCCTTGACAGTTTGAAGATACTATAGTGGATTTTCCTATTTAGCAAAAATACTTCATTGTCAACTTTTATCGTCCTGCTTTTCTGTCTTGCGATTAAAAAAACATGAACGTTTCACCAATTAAGCCTCAACTGAGCTCAAACAGATCAGCTGGGTGGGATTAAGGCGCACCAGCTCCATTTGACAGTCTTCTTAGGGTGCAAGACAGAGTGGGTGGTCACCCCAGCACAGTAACAGTAAGACTATCAGTCAGGCCTTCCTGCTGTGATAATGAATATCTACACAACTAAACTTGAATGCATTGGACAGGAAGTTGCAAGGGAAATTGCTGACCGTTAAAATTGCTGACCGTTAAAATTTTGACGGCTAAGTGCAGGAACATTATGAGCATAATTAATCAGCACCATGTGGATTATTATTCAAAACTTAGCAAGTGTACAAAACAACCTCTTTTTCCGATGACGTTCAGCACAGTCCTCATGTGCTAGTACCAAACGTGCTTGAAATCAAGTTCTGACACGCACGTTCAAACCTATTACAGGATGCTGCTAAAAGTGCATCTGCCACACTTTTGCGACACAATTTCAGCATCCTCCTGCCACCCCCAAACTTCCCAGCAGCCTCTGCCTTACTCTCAGACCATTGGCTTTTTTGATATATGTATGAAATAACTGGTGACGTGCAATGCATACAAATGGGTGTCTCGCATATTCTGTGGCCGGGAATTGTAAATTGGCCTCATGGTGTATTAGAGACTCACTGCCATTCCAGGGCATGAAATGACATTTCACTGCCTATGGATGTCCAAATGTACTCCCCTGACAGAGACCAGAAGGGAGGGGGAGGCACAGAGAGAGAAAGAAAAAAGTGACTCCAATTAGCCTCGCTTGATCAGAAGGTGGAGTGAGAGCTACCGTGGGAACCCTTACAGCCCAAATGTAGGACATTAACTACAATAGGTTTTAATTTAAGACTGACATGTTTTATTCCTCTCTATCCACAAGCATTCTTCCCTCACCTCTGTTTCCAATCCCGCTTCAAGTTTGTCGATAATTTGCAAACCTGACTTTTAGAGAGGATCATTTGAAACAGTGTAGTGTCGGTATAGTAATTTTAATCAACTCTCAATCAAGCTGATTTCCTTAATTTAGTTTTATGAAACAGTTTAAAGATAACGTGTTTCTCTACGGCTGCAGATATGATCGCATTGTTATGCATGACATCACTAAATATGATCCACTTAAGGCTCATTTATAATCCATCAACGTATACAAATGTGTAAGTCTGTGAAGGGTCAAAGGTTTTGTCTACAAAAAACAGCAAAAGAAGCAGTTGTGATAATGTTCATAGTAAGCACAGTGGCAAAATTGGAAGGAATGACGCGCAAAGCGATTGTCTTTAAGGTCATTTATTATTATTATTATTATTATTACTTTTTCAGTACACATTTCCTGGTCTTGCTTGTATCACGGCTTCATCGTCCACATTGATTTCTAGTGATACAGCTTCATTCATAAGCTCACCGAAAACTTGCACAAATTTAAAGGAAGTGAACACAGTGACTGCTCTGCAGTTGTTCTGAATTAGGCCGAACTTGGTGCACATGAATCGAGTCAAAAACATCTTGTATATATCAGATTTTCCTCACCAGGGGGAACCTTTTTTCACTCAGCGTGCCTTGTCTGCTGCACTAGGCGTTATACTGTGTACTGGAGTGTGTAAGTCGATGACTGTGTCGGTTTTACGTGACAATTTCTATTCCAACACGTGTGCAGAAGGCAGATGCAGATTTTCGTTAAAAGCAGATGCTTGGAAAAATATTTTCAGAACAGAGTTTAGACTACCATGTTTGATGACTGAGTAGTCAAATGTTGGCTTTAGTCTCACTGTTGGTGTCCAGGTGATGGGAGGAGAACAAATATCTACACGATCAACGCGATAGCCGGAGCTTTCCCAACAGGGATGGAGGGATTCAAATCTAATAAGGTTATGGAGATTTATCTCATGAGGATTGTCTAATTTTAACACTCCTTGCTCTTTAAAAATCTCTCCTATGTACTTCTGCTCTACTTTCTCCTTCTTTTCCCTAGATTGCAGGAGGTGACAGACTGCTCTACATGGCCTGATTATATGCAAGGCTAAGCACAGTTTGACCCACGACTGAAAATGGAGCACTCGAAGGAAGAGAGATGACTTCATACATTTTCTTTCCCCATGTAATTTCAGAGGAATAATGCAGTCGAGACACATGAAGTTTACCAACCCGTCAGGCGAAAAACAAAACGTGTTCTCAGGAAGGCTTCTGGTTACCTGCTGGCTTGGGTCAATATGCATTATTTGGCTTGTTTTAGTTCTGTATTAATGAAGAGATGTAAAAAACCACATTCAGGCTACAAATCAAGCTATATTAGAGAGAGGATAAAGCTATATAGAAGTGGATGTAGAGCCAATACATATGATACGCGCTGACAGTGAAGTTAAATAGTAAGTTTAAGGTTCAGATCAACACATAGCCTTTGCTTTCAGAGAATAATTTCAACCTTTGTCTGCATTATGGGAGCTATTAGCACAAGGTTTTACTTCAAATTAGATTATGATAAGTACCCTAAAATGAGAATGGTGAGGTCAATATGACTCTGAGATGCTATCAGTTATAAGTGATGATAAATCATCATGTTAGTACCTATTTTCTGGATTTGAAAAGATGATATAGTTTAAGCTGATAGCAGCTTTGAAATAATATTGCTAATTAAAAGAAATCAGCACTATTTGGGTCTGTATGGCTTAAATTGTGGAGGTCAAATGGCAGTAGCCGGGCCGAAAGAAAGTGCTTCCTCTCCTGCAGAGTGTCTTTAATGAGTTCTGTCAGGCAAGCAGTGAGTAGCACCGAACTCACCCTGAGCAGAGGCAAGGCCCATCTGTCAAGCTGAGATGATAAGCCTGGAGCCATCCAGTAACAAATTGCTCAGCTTTCCCACTTTGAAGCCCTGTGAGGCAGCCATTCACGGGTGGGCAAAGGAGTTGCCACAGATTCCTGATTCCACGCAGGAAAAAGGAGGGAACCTCAAGCAACTCAATCTATGCAGATGGTGCTTATGGCCTGCCATCACTCTGCAGCTGTACAAAGTAAATTCAACAAGATGATAAACAGCAAAGAGAGAAAGAAAATATCTGAAAAAGAAATACCAGTTTTTAAAATTTGTGCTTTTTTGAGCAGTCATCCAGCTTTTCTTAATCTCCCCTCTTTGTTTTACAAGTATAATGACAGCTGTCGGACCTTTCCCTCTGGCTAAGTACAAAATGAACAGTTGTAGCTGACGTTGTTAAGAACTTAGGAAATGTATAATAATATATATATAATAAACAACTGTTTGAGATGGTAAGCACCCTCCTCCGCATTTTTATTATCATAGATAGCCTTACCATCTAGCTGTGGCATGTGGAAAACAAATCGGAACTAATCTCGAGCCCACACATATGCAAAAAACTCCGGTCTATGAAACTCTGTAGGATTGACAGGAACTCAGATCAGGTTCATTTCCTGAGCAAAATGAGTCATTTGTGGAAGTAGCATTAAGTGTGACATTGCTTGCACATGAATAAATATCAGGCTGGTCAACCAAGCATCACATAGCCATCGTGATAACTGTGACAGCTCACTACAAATTGATTAGATGGGGTGGGCTGACCTGGGCCAGGCTCATTGAACCGAAAGGAGGAGAACTGTGGTGTTAGAGAAAATAAGAATTAAAACAAGAGGTCGCTTTCTAAACTTAACTTCCTGGCTGAGATGAGAGGAGCAGGAGACGAAAAATCTCGCTCAGACACTGGGAGGCATTTATAAAGGTAGTTACCAGGCTCTGTGCCGAATGTAAAAATAGATGAAGTCGTAGCTGAATTGCTTTTCACGAGATGAAAACAGTCTCACAAAAAAAGCCCTACACAATTGGAAATTAATATAAGCAGCTATTCCCTGAGATTCAGTGGCAAGAACCGTCCCATTATCTATGTAAGCAAACTGCTTGCAGACTGAGCTATACGGTACATGACTTGAGTATTATTGTGATCATATTTATTCAAAAAATATCTTTACTTCAGCAGTGACCCAGTAAATGGCCTTCCAGGGCTGCTTATTTTCTCCGTATGAGTTTTTAACATATTGTCTCACACATCCTTCAGGTTCTTTGTCTTAGATTTTTCTTATAACACACCAAATTCAAATTACACTTTTGGGCCGATTAAGGGCTATGGGTACGGGCTATAAAAAGAAACGTTTTCCTCGTCCATTTAGCCCTGCAGTCCATGCTGCAGGGCTAAATGCCTTTTTATCTACATTTAAACACAAAGCAGCAAACTGTCAGTTGACATTATTTTTATCATTATTATTATTATTATATGTGGGGAATGGACATGCATATACATGAGGACTGGAACACATAATTTGCTGAAGATAATAATAGTCCTCCAACTGTGAAGGTTAGTACACAGGTTATGCACATACATTTGTAGTAAATATATAATACTAATTGACCAACGATGCTTACATTTATTCAAAGATTTATACACAAGTTCAACCTTAAAGTATCTGTTCTTGATTTGGCAGAAGGACGTGCTAATGTTAAAACCCCATTACCCCTTAGTCGCTTTCTAAAATGTCCGCGCTCGCAATCAGCCACCACCTTGGAGAATGAATGAGCTAATTTTGCCAAACCTGGGTTGTAATTGTTTCAAATCATCCTCCTGCCTCAGCATCACTGCCAGGATAATTGCTCATGAGCGTGAAGATTAATCTACAGAAGCACATCTGTGGGACTCAGTTTACAGGTAGGGGTGGCACGCCTTGTGGGTCCATTAGAACCATTTGGTTTTCCAACCCGTGCAGCATATGCCACTACACATAGGTGGAAGAAAAATGGTAGGGAAAATATAAGTAATCAAGCAAACACAATGCACTCAATGCTCAATATTTGTACAGAGCCACATGCAACACTTGTGTAAATACATGTAGATAGTAAACCTTGAGAACAGATGCAGAACGCTCTTTGCTGAATGGCAACTGATGTGTGTATTTGCACAGCCATCATACCCAAATATCTCTTATCATACCCACACGAAAACATCTGCGAATTACACACTGTGTAATTTATAGAAAGGACAAAAAGTGATATTATTATCCTTATTCTATTCTCCAATCAGTTGCAGCTAAGAAATCAGCGCTGGGAGAGGACAGGCCATTTGACAATCTCTCTGAAGAGAAACAGCTGCAAGCTGCAAATTTGAGAGCCTTTGTGAGAGCTGCTCTATCCTTTGTTGTCTCCTTCCTCCTCTCCTCAAAGTGCCGGCATGAAGATATCTCCACGTACCCCACATGTGTAATTACAAAGATGCAAGAGCAAAATAAGGGGACGATTTTTCACATGAGGCATTCTACTGCACGCGGCCCACCCTTGCCTGGCAGCCCACTGTGTTTTTAAAAGAAAACTTTTAACATCACATCTGCAGATGTTTCCTTCCCCATACCCCCAAAACCTCTCCAACATGACGCACCGGAAAGAAAATGTCATTGAAAAACAATCAATATGACCACCCATGGTGGTATCACATAACCTCAACTCCATCCTGAGGGCCCTTCTGCTCTACCTGAGTGCAGAGGAGAGACATTGGGCCGAGCAGATAAGGATTCTTATCGTAGCCTGTGCAGGTGTTTGGAAAAGCGAGGCCGTAACAGGATTTTTATGTTACTATTGGCAGCAGAATTTATCTCCATGTGAAGAGAGGAATTTGTGCAGAGGGATGGAAAGCTGGAGGTGGTGATGGGAGTTGTATAGTGTGTGTGATTGTGGTGACCAGGGTGCTACAATTGTGAATTCCCTCAAAGTGAAGCAGAACGCCACATCTCAGACACCTGCTGGTGTGGCGATAAGGAGAGAAAAGCAATTACTGCTGCCACCCAGCAGCCACAACTGGTATCTCGCTGCCTCTCAACCGGCTACTTGGGCCTCACTCGCAAACATAACTGTTTTTCTGTTATAGGCCATCTTCCTATGTGGGCTGTTCCCTCCAGGAGGAAAAGGAATGGAAACAAATAGCCAAATACGAGGAGAGATGATCTTCTGTTTACTCATGTGATCTTACGATGTGCGCAAAAACTTCCTGTAAGCTTGTGCGTCCTATAAAATACAGGCTAAGTGAAAGGCAGAAGTTTCTACTGCTGTAATTTCTAACTAACTGTGCCAGAGGAAGAGGTCAATGTGTCCTCTGACTCTCAAGATAGTGTTTCTCATTAGAGTGATTCCAGCTGAGGAGTAAACATGAATCCTTGGATAAATCTTTGCTCATCACGGAGAGACCATCAGCTGTTGCAGTCAACCAACGCCGATGTCTCCTGAATTATTCATTTTCTGTTTACAGCAGGCGACAGGTGGGTGACCTCTGAGATGAGTGTCCATGGCGTCTGAGAAAAGAAGTGCATGGGGTTGAGGGAGGGGTGTGGGGGGGATTTGTCAGTCTCAGCAGCTTGGTTTGGTGCTTTTGCTTCTTTTTAATTTTAGAAATGGCTGCTTGTAAGGTTTTTAAGGGGAAAGTGGATATGTGGTCGCCAACTAGGTGAAACCACTGTTCCTAAAATTCTAAGAGAGGAACTCATGATGGCAGGTGGTAGGGGAGGTCTGCTTTGCCTGAGGGCCACATCAGCTGAGTGACATTTACTGTAACCTTTCCCGTGGCTTTTAATAACTGGCACAGACACAGCAAAAACACGGATCACTGCGATTCACTGGGAATTACTAACGCCTCACCCGTCGCTCCTGACCACACGAAACCCATAAACCCCATTAACTCCTAAGCACAAACTTGGTTTCAGCTCTATGAAAGTTTAACATCAGTGCAGGAGCATAAATGAAACGTAGAAGCAGGGAGGTAGGGCTGATAGAAAGAGCGCTGCTGAAAGCACGGGGATTGAGAAATAAAGACGCTGGAGGCTGAAAATTGGTGGATACGGTCAAAAAAACACAACCAGCCAGGTTTGTTTAGTTTAACAAAAGAAACACTAGAGTGAATCACAGGAATTCCATCTGTTTCAATCAACCTGAAAAATAGTCTCTGACGACTGATGGCTTAGGATTTGCCTCCCATCGTGTGCACACACTGATGTGGACATCTGTATGAGCGCATGCAAAGGCAAATGCACTCTCTGCAAGATGACACATTGGTTTACCTTCCAGGCAGCTGGGTGAAAGAGTTGTCTCCCCTACGGCCAACAGACAAAATAACAAATGGCTGAATGATGGAGCGGGCGGGGTCCCCTCTGGTTGCAGAGCGGGATTGGAATCACATTTCTGAAATAGCAGCCACAAACTGTCCCGCTCCACCACCGCGCTCCCTCGTTCTCTCAGCTGTGCACACGCACACAGACCTTGACGGATCTCAAGGACGTACTTATCTCGATTGAATGTTGCGGAAGTTTCCTCAAGCATCAAAGCGTTG
This sequence comes from Lophius piscatorius, assembly GCA_009660295.1. Lineage (NCBI taxonomy): Eukaryota > Metazoa > Chordata > Actinopteri > Lophiiformes > Lophiidae > Lophius > Lophius piscatorius. Next base: position 20,838 of record VRLP01004797.1, read on the forward strand.
CTCTCCTTATCTCAGCACAGCACGGTGGAGAAGATTCAATGAAACGACAGGAGATTCGCAAGGTGGTCACTGGGATGGACAAACGGACAGAACTGTAGAGTACACACTAATAAGAATAAGTCCCTCATCAGGGGAAATCAATCAATCAATCTTTATTTATATAGCGCCAATTCACAACAACAGTTGTCTCAAGGTGCTTTCCAGAAAGAGCAGGTCTAGACCAGACACTTTATATAATTATCTACAGGACCCAACAAATTCCTCCTTGAGCAAGCACTTGGCGACAATGGCGAGAAAAAACTGCCCTTTAACGGGCAGAAATCTCGAGCAGATCCAAGACTCAGGGTGGACGGCCTACTGCCATGACCAGTCGGGTTTGAAAAAAAAGTGAGAGCGAGAAATCTTGATTCCTTCCCTGCCTGTATGCCTGAGACTGTTGGAACTGCATGAATGTGGTTGTTTCCACAACCACAATGTTGGCTGGCTTCCTCTCATTACAACTGCACAACAATTCTCCAACCTGCAAACAAGTACTTTTGAGTTAGAAAAAAACCTCAATTGTCGTCGTTTGTTTTACATTGAAAAAGTAATTTACTCTTAAGAAAATACATCTAATTTTGTCTTATACAAACTAACAAGGTACAATAATTTTAATAAAATCCCAGCCGATTACTTTCCTCATTTTGAGACCAAGACCACCAGCAGGGCATCTCAGTTTAAGAGTCTAACTAAATGACATCAACTAAATATATTAATAAATCTATTTAAAGCTACTGCTTCATATTTCATATTAATACTGATAAGAGCACCAAGGTCAAGCAGCAAAAATATGAATAACGGCGCTGCATGGCTCCCAAACACATGACAAAGACCCAGCCAATGGCAGCTGGGGTAGGTTCCTGACCCCTGGCGACCCGTCACAGGATACAGCTGGGCTTACACCGTACAACTTAAGAGTCATGGCTGTTTGATTTCAATTCACACTGTGCGAATCAAACGTATGGGGAAGCTCATGATTGGCGTGCTCACCCAGGATGACCCGTCTGTTTCCAATATCACTGTTGACAAGTGTCAACAGTGATATTGGAAAGTTTAGTTTGAAAGCTCAATGGCAGAAAAAAAGTGTGTTTGTTAGCAACATGCTAAAAATACAAAAACGAGCTGTCTTGATCATTTTTGGCCTTCATGAGCGCGAAACCTCTTTTTTTTTTTAAAAAACAACCTGCTGGCGTTTCTGGACTCGTATGTGTCTAGAAAGTCATGGACAGTATGGCTGGTTATATTTTTCAGAGAGACTTGGAAGTAAACAAGCCAAGTTTGACTGAATGTTAACTTGATGGCAATCACTGCCAGACACGCCAGAAAAACCATTTGATGGTCCCAAGGTTGTCCCATGTCAGCCCTTGTGACCCCCTGTACACTGCACGATAAAGGACAAAGGCCCAACACAATCAGACGACCCAGCAGTCCTGAGGCTCATCAGCAAGTGTGAATAGGGCTCAATTAGTGCAGTGTATGCTCGGCTAAAGGGTTTACAGAAAAAAGGTGGATGGATGGTTTTACTTTCTCACAACTGGTTACATGACTGTGATTTTTAAGGCTGCAGGGAAATCTATATTTTTTAAACAGAACCAACTGATAACAATATCTTGTCCTGTAGTTTGTCATATTTTGTAATGCAAAGCTTATGTATTTGGAGTCAAAAACATAGCTTGGAACATAACTTGGACTTGGATTGCTCTGTGTTTTTCCTTCACAAGGAAAAATTGCTGTTTAAGCATGACAACCTGCCAGGATTTGCTCTGAACAAAACTCCATATTAGCATCAGTGCACCCTCAAAGCTGGCTCGCACCACGCTGACATCATATTAGTGATAACTGAGAGAATAGGATTTAATCTTCATCATAAATAAGCCGCTGCTATGAACATTAGTGTTTACTGTGACTTTTATTAGCTTTGACGACTCATCAATAAAGTCACTGCTGCGTTTCCTATTAGAGAGAACACATTCTCACCATAAATGATGCTCAGTAGGAGGAATCTGGTTTTTACCCTATCAGCATTTGCCATCAACTACTGCACTCGAGAAAAGGGCTTGGAAACTTTATTTTTACTCCTCATTTGTATTAGCAACACTGGGATTATTTTGATTTATTTTATCATTTAATTTACTGTGCATACAATACTTGATTGTTTAGCCAGGCATTATTAAATTATAATAGAACCATTTGGTTTTGGTGTATAGTGCAAGTCGGATAATGGAAACAACATCCCTCTTTGACATGATTTCTTGCTATTTTTTAATGAAATGACTGCTGCAAATTTAGATCTTAATTACAGTGTGACATTGATAAGAATATAATGCAAACAACATATTACAAGGTCAGTTTTCTGCCAGGTATGGTGTTATTTTATGGGATAAACTTGTTAATTTAATGGATTCTTAATGCAAGAAAACACTTTTAAAATGTCCTACAGTCCAAACAACTGATCTCATTTAGCAATTATTTGTCTATTATATCTTTATCTGAAATCCTAGTTGGCCATCTTTTGAAATTGGTGATTTCTTTTATTGTTCTGGTTTAATTCTATTAACTCTTGGTTGTGATTTTTATATAAGCCCATTCAGGTTTCTAACAAATCCTTACACTTCCTCTTATAATATTTCCTGTTAATTTCCAGTATCAATGGGAGTGGAATACAGTAGTGTAAAACAAAGTAAAGAGAAGTAAAGTAAGGTATGTTAAGTAAAGTAAACACATCTTTAATAAAGCCTGTTAATATTGCTGCATTCGTTTGAATTGAAATTGATTGATTTATCATCAGATAGATTTATCTAGCAGATAATCAGATAAATCAAACCTGGAGTCATGGGTACCATTCCAATTTTATAAGTCAGCATCTGAGGTTCAACTGAAGATGCCACTTTGTGTTTTCTCCAGCTTCGTTGACCTTTGGCTAACATGTTGCAACCCTGCGGGAAAGCACCGGCCTCAGCTAAATAGCTTCAGTCCGTCTGTTGTCGTCTACTGAGACAGAGAGGATTTACCGTTAATCTGGTTTTAACAACTCCAAGACAACACCCAAGAGAAAAGGACTAATCAAGACATCATGAAGATCAAACAGAGTACAATTATCTCTCATGAAATCAATTCTGTTGACTGACTGAGAGAAAGAAGGCGAGCGCCGACGCCGCTGTTTGATTGGAGTTGATTACAGTTGAGTGGTTTCTATAGGACCAGGCAAAATAAAAATAAAAACACCCCAACAAATTAGTGATACTGGCTTGCAGTAGAAAAATACAAGCTTGGCATTAGCCTGGCTAATTTCAGCTTAATTTCATGAAATCAGATATTCTTTGGAGGATGTGACCATGGCTTATCTCAACATAAAATTAATATTATATGAGTTATTTCTAGATTGCCCCCAAACAACATGAAATGGTTAAATGTTTCACCCATACAAACAAGTACATTTTTCATTTCCTAATTTCTATTCAAAATATCGCATTGCACTTGATATAAGACACAATCACTTAACAGTGATATGCAGAGACCTGCTTTCAGAGAATACATCTTGAATATCTCAAATGCTCAATTTCAGTCTTTCTAGCAAACCATAAAGACGTATTTTATCTTAAAATGCTTAAATATCACTCACCAATCTCATTTCAATTTTGTAATGGTCTTAAATCTAGAATGGCATCACTACTACACAACTTAGAATAAGATAATTGTGCCTAAAAAGAAGAGGTTGACATGTATATCTTTACAAACTGAAATCTACTTTTCAGGCCAAAACATACAAGTCTTGGATCCAACCACCTTAGTAAAATGAGATTCCCAGCTCATTTCAAAATCTATTTTATCTAAATATATATTCATTCAATAAATCTTACCTTTTTTTTTTATCACATGGTAAAAACACCTTGTGTTCACGATTTCTTTACGTATTTTTGTGTAAAAACCCCCCATCAAAAAACGTATTCACTGTAGTGGTGCATAGGCACAAGAGCCCACTTTTAACATAAAAAAACACATGTGAAAGGGGTTTGAGCAGCTGAAAGACATAAAAGGTGTCTGCTGGAGGGACAAAAAGGGTTTTGATTGCAACTGAGAAAGAATGTCAGATCTGATTGCGGTAATGAGCAAATGATTTTAATAGGTGGAAGTGGATTCAGAATCCCCCCTCATCACTAAGCAAATTAATTAATCAGTACTCTTTGTTAAGCGGCTTGATAAATCCCTTCAATGTCGTGACTGACTCCAACCACAGCAAACAGCCGCGCTAATAGATGCAGAGCTGCTAATGCATCATTCTCGTTGACTCTGTGCTCCCTAAGATTAGCCTCAACACAATTGTCGGCCTCAAGCTGGCAAACCTGAGTCAATGAGGTTGGGGCTCCTCGGGGAGCAGTGAGGAGTATTTTTCCTTCTCTGGCTCCAATAGCTTCGCAAATTTTATTCATACGTCCCCTGAGAGAACTGACTGCATTGCGCTTGAGGGGAGGGCAGGAACTTCAGATGCACTGGGCAATGCTGGAAAATGCAGATCTTAAAAGGCAAGCTGTGTCTTCCACTTTGGCTAAAAGAGATCTCAGGAGGCTCATTTAACACCAAACTATTAAAGATTTTGACCTGGTTTGAGTAAAAACGTTTACTACCGTAGACTTACTGTGCAACAACTCTGCTCGTGTAAGACAACATCCACAAACAGCTAGATATGGCAGCAAAGCAAGGACGCTGAGAAAAAGAGACAAATATTCACTCTAAACATAGACGTTGATTGCAATAAACAACTTTTTTGTGCTTGAAAAGCTTAACTGTTGCAACCTTTACAATTAAAACGATGGTGTTTCATCTATTCATGCGATATATAATGAGAATGCTGGGTTTGGGATAACATACTTGTGTTTAGGACAGGCAAGAAAATTGTGTTCTGTAAATTAACTAAAATCTTGTTTATTCACTCAACATACCTGTATGACGTTACACTTAAATGAACAGGCTTGTTGACATTTGATTAAAAGTTTTTAGTTATAATAATTTTTTTAAAAACTTTTTCACATTTATTCAAGCTTGTTTTGTATGTCCGGTTGACATAATTAAGTTACGTCGATGTGATGTTTTATTTCTTTGTATGCAAAGTTAAAAGATATGGACAGGATATAAAATATTGAAAGAGATTTCTGCAGACGAATGCTTTCAGTCTCTCAAAACTTTTGGAGACAAAATGTTTGTATCCCATTGCATATTCATTTATTGGCACAATACACTATTTGTCTATTTTTAAGCAATTTGTAACAATCAAACAAAATAAAAGAACAATAAAGAATGCTCCATTCAGCATATATTAGAAGCATTTTTTTTTTTTTTAAACATCACAAAATGCTACTTTACTGTCTACTGCTGTGCCACAATTTAACCTCTTAATCAAAAGCATCTCATGGAATTTTTAGAAATCGTTTAGTTGCAAACCTGATAGATCCCAGACATCAGCTTCCCGCAGTTTCACTGAGGGATTTTAGCCTATTCCTCGGTACCAAGATTTCCTGATACTTGATGGAATCCATCTTCACACTTTAAGTAAGCAAAGCACCACAAGATCATCCTCCATCATGCTTCACTGCAGGTAGGGTGTTCTTTTCAGCATGTTTTATTCTTCGTTCACCAGACATACTGCTGATACAAAGGCGTGAAGAGTTTTTTAATCCTTCCACAAAACAGCATCCTGAAACGTCTGCGTATTATCTAGTTGGGTCTCAGAGTACTGGAGCCAGATCTTTTGGGCACACTAGTGGTGCAAGTCTTCATATTCCAGCATGGATCCCTTATGTCCATTTAAGCATTAACAGAAAACCCTCTAGGAAGCTATTGCTTAAGAAAGTTGGCTCAGTATTTTAACACCATCTGATTTGAAAATGTGTGCGTGACAATGTTTTTTAAAAGAGACTACACACAGTCCACCTCTAGGTTTCAAACTAAGGTAATCTTACAAAACCTCTCCCCCTCTACTGCAGCCATAATAAATGGGTTTCCAGCTTCCTCCTGATCAAATACTGGCACACTCACATGTGTGCAAGGCCCTGCAATGATTAGCTTGTCCCACCTCATCATTTCCTATTAGAGACACCTGCAAGGTTGCAGCAGGCCAGTATGGTTATGTGTAATCATAGAAATGTCCCATTTGAATGATAAGCAGCATTAAAAGATGGCTGCAAATTTCATGTGCTGGATATTTACACCATTAAATCAGCAGCTATTGTGAATGTTTATATACACACAAAACACACACAAACAAGCTACACATATATATATTCGGTCATACATAATTTTGCATATGCTGTGCAGGCATATAAATACACATAAGCACCCACACTGGGTTGGGGGGATAAAAAAAATCTGCTGTGGCTAAAAGACATCCCTTATCAGCATCCTCATAGAGGAGCTGGAAATTAAGGCATTTACTCAAATGAAAGATGCAGCTTTTACAGATAAGCCGAGAGAGACGGCGCTCAACTAAGCTTTCAAATTGGACTGGGTCTACAGAAGAAACATTGGAGGACTGGAAAAAAAAAGAGGAGAAGGAGAAGAACGGACGGGTGGTTAATAGATAGATGGATCGCTGATAAAGTGATGGACAGCACCGAATAGAATATTTGTCATCCTCAAGCTTCTATTCGGTGCTGTGTTGAAGCAGCTGTGTGGATACAGAAGAGGAGCTTGTGGCTTTTGTCTGTGATGGGAGTGCTTATATAAATGTTTTTAGAGGATGGTGGGTGTGAAAGTGATTGTGTTGACCCTGATATTTTTTTGCACAAAAAAATGTGTTTCTACACCTGCTGTCTATCCCTGTGCTCGTCACTGGCCCTGTCTGCACAGCGAGCTGGCACATCTTTCACAACCGCGCTGAGCTATGAGCCATGCTAAAACAACCCACTTCAAAGAGACCCATTGTCACAGACTAATGTGGCTAACGGCACCCAGCGCCAGACAGCAGCACACACTTAGACTGGATATTCCCTCTGAGATGGGGTAGGAAGGGTGGCGTGAGAGGGGACGAAGGAGAGAGAGAGAGAGAGATGTGTCCATAAACACACTGCTTTGCCAACATTAATCATGTAGACTTTCAGAAAATCATTAGAGCTGATCATTCCCAGTCAGGCCCTCTCCACGGCAGTTCAGAGCTGACAAAATGTGAGAATGCCAGTTTCTGTGAGATATGCAAGCCATCACACACACATACACACAAACACAAACGTAAAACAAACACTTTTGTAGTGCAAAATAACAACAGATACGTGAGATAAATGAGATAAACAGCCTAGACTTGAGAGGTATTTATGTACGGCACATTTAGCTACATACTGTAGGTGTTTTATATATAAATATGTTTGTGGACCCAACGACATCACTGTATTTATCTTCTCATTTACCTATTTCTAAATACTGGTTGTGAGTACTTGGTAAAGGATGATTATCAACCAACTTTTATCACATTTAAATGTTTGTGCATGTGTGCAGGAGCTTTGCATGAATTATGCATTAATGATTGGGCTTCCTCATTTCATCGGACGGATGGATCGACGACAAAAAAAAAAAGGTACGGGCTAGCAGATGGATAGATAGATGGATTGGAGAATGGCTAGATTGAACAATGGAAAGAAGATGCATGGATGGATTGATATAATGTTTGTGTTTACTGCACTTGTATTTGGAATAAGGATTTCATATTGATTCCCATCCACTGTCATTGATCCGGTTAGTGATGTGTAGTTAGACATGACTGGCTGGTGGCTGGTGAAATGGCGTGCAGTAGAGGCGGAGGTCCGCATCCTGATGGCGAACACAGAGTTGGATCAAAGACAGCCATTAGAGCTGCATCACCACACATTGTGTTTACACTGACCACACTAGTTGCACTTTATTATGCCCATTAGAGTCTGGGGTGTTGCAGATGTGTGGTTGGCGCGCCGGGTTTTCATGGCTGGAGTTGACAGTAAACTCGATGACCTTTGTTACTTTCTCCGATGCGGATCTTTAAGCTCGGAGAGTGAGGCATTTTACAGACAGCTTGGCTTGATGACTCAGAAATGTACTTGAGACAGAACCATGCAAGGCAATAAGAAGGATATTTCCTTTTTAAGGTTACATTTATTCTTTGTTTCATTCCTTTTTTCACCTGCTTCTGTTTCCATCTATCTCTCTTCATTCTTTTTCTTCTAGTCCTGTTGCCCATCCCTCTTGAAGCCCACCAGCTCTTCTGTGGCTAGTTTAAGTCAAGGTCAGAGCGGTACTACAGGGGTACTTCAGTTGAAAGATGCTGAGGACTAATTTATTCACAATCATAGAAGCGCACACACTCATTCACATGCAGCACTTCGAGTTGTTGATGTCTTGCTGCTTCCCTTCATTGCCTCCATCTTTAGCCTTAGCCCCCATGAGGCTAAGTGGTGAGGTTCTGGTGCCAAGTGCAACGAGGGACCCTTCTCATGTTGTCAGAACTCCCGCTGGGCCTCTCATATGCCCACGGCTTTCATTGTCCAGAGGACATCACTTCAGCAAGCGGGCCAATCAAACCCACGCTGTCCCTTGAGTGAAATAACATTATCTGTCACTCAAAGACGGACAATTTTCTACACTAGGGGGCCTCGAGAACATAATGTGGCACGTATGAGCCGTGCATGCAAAGACGGTCCATGTCAAAGCTGATATGTACTGTCTGTCTCAACTAAAATCCTACATTTACATATTAATAGTCTCCACTGTAAAGGGCATACAAATGTGTGTATATAAACAAAGAAAAATGTCTCATGAATATCTACGGCGGTTCCATGGAATAGCTAATGTTTCAATTATTTTATTGACATGTGACCTTTGCACTTTGTTAACCTCGGAACTGTCTGAAAGGGGTCTGCATCTCCATGAAGACAGTCCAATTTATTGGCATTAACAGTCCCATCCACTCACCCTGCTCACCTTAGCCCCTTTCTAAATACAATTCATGCATTTCACTCTTTGAAGTGTCACATTTATGTGCATGTGAAGTTTATTATATATGTGCAGATAAAGCAGGAGGTTGCAGCCTATTGAAGGAATTTTACACATTTTCTGTTTGCAGGAAATAACTCAAAACATAAACAGAAGGTTACAGATCACGGCCTTTGACTGGTTAGCAGTTTGCTCCATTCCAATTGTTGAACAGACAGTGGACCGCCATATTTCCTTCTTCTTTGTCAAAATCATGTAGGAATTAAAGAAAGTGGGATACAGCATTAGAAGAGGCGGTTCAGTCCTCTGAAAGTTATTTAACAGTGCATCAAGACAAAAAAGAAAAAAAGACAGAGAAACAGAGAAAAAAATACAGTCCAGAGTCTACATCAGTTACATTTGGTTTAGTCCTCTGCTGACTTGCATGGAGATAAAAATGATTTCAGATGTGAAATAATACCATAGCTGAGAACACTTATTAAACACTGTTTTACAGCAGCTTTATTTATAATAGTCGGGCTTACATGGACAATTATCTCTAATTAAATCAGTTTGAGTGAGGATTCTCACAGGGTTTCGGGATGTCTTGACATGGAAGATGGTGGCTTCTGTGTAGAACCTGACCAAAGAACCGAGTTTGATCTCAATACTAACTATCAAATAATCACTTGGATGGTATAAAACAAAGGGATAATCAACTATACATTCTATTCAGAGAAAGGTTGAAAAAAGTCATGAATGAAAGTCTGAATGAAGCGCTGGACTTATTTTAAAACATTGTAACTATTTTCGAAGATGTCTTTTACAATCTCACAATAAATCCCACAACATTAGAAGAGGATCAGACCCAACCGACCTCCCTTTTTACAAATCGAGGGGGCACTCTAATGTTGCTGACAACGGCGTGGTGTAGCTTTTAGAATGAATAATGTGACGGGGAATCTTTTGCTTTGAACGTCACATCCCTCAAGTTTATCAACACTGCCCCACAGACTGATATCATTTAGATAGGTGAGCTAGTATTACAAGTTGAGTTAACTTTAAAGTTTTGGGGTTGTGTTTTAAAAGGTCCTTTCAACTATAAGAGGAATTGCGGTTTTTTTCCCTTTGTTCTACCCCCAATGTTCCTAAGAAGACAAGCTAAACAGTGAACATGATAGCTCACCAGGACGACAGAGGAAACCGGAGAAGACAGCAGTTGCCAGAACATCAAAGATTACCAGAAAACATCACTTTTGAACACAGCTGCACAGCTGTTTTAAATTTCATTTAAACAGTTTAGCCAAATTAATTATTCAGATTGACTTCAATAAGAATGAAGAAAAGTGTCTATGTAACCAATGCTATAGATGCAAACAATGTGCTGACTCAACAAGTCAGTCAGGAAAGGGTACATCTTATGACACTAGGTGGGTTTACATGGAACACTTTTCTCCTTTCCGAATTAAACCTTTCCAAATTGCAATGTCGGTCGCTTGTTTACATGACTTGTGATCTTTTTTTCGACCCGGTGTTTACGTGCATCAACTCACCTAATCAGAAACGCTTTCACACATGCGGAGACGATCCACGTTCCCGTTCATAAGTTGGCAATAATGCTTCGTAGGGCTCGGTGCCGACCGCCAACAAGCACCAGGAAGAAGAATATGACAGAGAGGGCATGCGCGGAAGTGACTTTTCGCCCCTCTAACCAACCATCCAAAAATGTTAAAATATTTCAAAGTTGCAATGAATAGATCACTCTCCAATGCAGACCAGTACTGATTTGAAATCGCCGTATTTAAAATTGCGTCGCTGAAAAAAACTTAGCGGAGGAATATGTCCCGAAGTTTGGCATGCACAGATACCACTGAAACAGAAAGCCTTCCAATGCAGCGTTTAAATGCAGCAGGAAATACTTTAAATACCTCCTTGCAAAGGAATGAAATCCAATTCGGAAAGGTTCTTTCCATTTGTAAAGGGGTGTTTACATGCAGCATCTTCTTTCCAATTAGACGCCTTTTCCGAATCTAATCGGAATTAGGCTGTCCATGTAAACCCACCTACTATATTTACACAATATATACCATTAGCTAGTTAATGTGGTTTCAGTGCACAACATGCTTCCTGATGGTTTTGGGTAAGCCAGAATTACCAAAAATAAATTTTTTGGTACTTTGGTTGGAAATAAGTTTGTTGATCTAGTTACAGCTCACAAACCATTGAGAATCTGTAGTTTCAAGGTGGAATTAGGATGAAGCAGCAGAGATGATAAACTCACTTATTCTTCTTTCAATTCCAAACGTATGTGACCCGTATGAAATTTCAAGTAGTTCAAACACCTGAATGCAGAAGGCTTTGGCGCATCCATTGCCACCACAGGAAGGATAAGGAAGTGTTTTACGGGAGGAGAGGTAAATATCTAGAGAAATGGGAATATGGCATCCATTTGCATGAGTAATTTGGCCATGCCTCGAAGCCATTTTAACAGCTACAATCCAACTCATAGCAAGATCTGTCACATCCAGAGGCCCGTTGGGCCCGAGTGTCCCCCTAGTGTCAAACTCAAAGTTTTTTAAAAACGATAAATATAAACTTATTAGGAAGTCGCTTGTGTGTAGCTATTTTGAATTTAATCTGTAATTTGAGTATTTTTTCTGTTCTGTTGTTCAGAGAAGAAAATTTTCATTATACCTCAGATTAAAAATGCCATTGAGTTTGACGCCCCTGCCATAGCCCATTCCAGGGACTTTGGTATTAAAAATTAGATCCCCTTAAAATCAACACAATCCATGTTACATACCTATATTCGCACAGCAGCTTGAAAAGACTGTAAAAAGCATCATAGCATTATCCATAGGTGTGACCGACCCTAAAATATTGGCACTTCCTCATGAAACAACTCCTGAAAAGTGCTGAACATCAAAGATTGATATACTTTACAATAACAGAATCCTTCCTTACACCCGCATCACTTCCCAGACTGAGCTTTATGGGGGAAGACAAAACCGGATCAAGAATAGCGACGACAGTTAGGATGGAAAGGTGGGAGAGTATTTGGGTGCTGACACCTCCTACTGCTCCTATTATCTGGAATAATTTGCTGACTGGCACATTAAAGTGAAAAAGTGTGAAATTCATACGTCGAGTACTCCACAAAAGTGTGATAGAACTTTACACCTGGGAGACAACATATAAAATGTAGTAGAACGGGAAACAATAAATATGAAATAATGCATTATGCAGCTACTACATCATTTCCACTTTTGCAGAAGGCTTTACTGAGATGACACAGATTAATAGAAGCTGTGGTAATGAGAAATAAAAAAGCCAGTTTGACTACAGATTTGTTATTTGTGGTGAGGTGTTTGTTGAGCTAATAGAGTAGTGGGTTATTTGTCTCTGCTTTGTGTGTGTGTGTGTGTGTGTGTGTGTGTGTGTGTGTGTGTGTGTGTAAGGGAGAGAAAGGGTATAAATGGGTTGAGCCGGAGCTGGAGAGCTGCCACTTTCATCCCAGTGGCCCACGAGGGATGAACAAAGAGACAGGAGGCTCAGGGAACACATCCATCATAATGTCTCATTGCTTGCATGATTTGTTTTTGCATGCGCAAACACACAAACACACACTAATGCAAACACACACACAGACACACACACACACACACACACACACACACACACACACTTTCAAGTCTAAACAGAAGTGGCTTTAATCAACAAACCAAAGTGAAACATTCGCCTGAGGAGGATCAAAAAGTCTGACAGTTTGATGGTGGTGCAGATGTGGAGTTAAAGGGAGGTGAAGCAAATTTCTCGGTCCAGCAGTGTTGCCTAATCATTAACCACCTAATTGACAGTCCCTCCAACTGCACAACCACTTAAACCAGATGCACCGTGGATCACTGCAGAGGATCCCCCCAGTCTCTTACACATTAAAAACTGGAGCTGAATGCAGGAGGAAACAAGCATCTGAAGGTCATGGACTGCCTCTTAGGGCACACAGGGAGCTCTAAAATTTTCCTAAACAAGCTCCATCATGCGTGTCTTACAACAAGGAAATATATCTGCTTTTTGTTTTCAACATTTTCTGCCAATCACACATAGACCTATTATCAGGGTGTGGCCAGCCCCCATTCAGTGATCACCAACGGTAACCCTAGCCCTGTGTAATTAGCCCTGATTAAGAGCGGGACCCTGTTCAGCACAGATTAGCCCATGCATTCCCACAGCCCCCATCCAAGATCCCACAGATAAAAAAGGAGTAGCAGAGTAAGAATGGCACTTTTCAGGGAGAGGCCTATAATCAGCCCTCCTACAGCCCCACAACCTGTCTCCTGCCTGGGGGGACAGTGGGGGGTTGTAGATGGATGGGTAAAGCGAGACAACATGGGCCCCCTCCCCACCAACATCCTCTTTCCCCCTCCACTCTTCCAGGCAGTGTTGATTAGTCGCAGAGCCATGCCTCTCAGAACGCAACAAAACAATGAATTATCATGGCCGTCGTCAAGTGGACGGCTGTTACGAGGCGCTGACAAGAAGACGAAGCAGTTGCACATTTCCCTTGTGACCCACCGAGCGTCTTTTAAGGCAACATAATGACTGAGGTGAGATCAACCCAACACAGAAGGCTGAATAGTTAGGGCTCGCACTTGATGTCACTTAATTTTTATGAGCTGATTAAAAGGGCAACAAGGAGAGGACACAGGCACAAGAGGGAACAACGTTTCAGTGAAACACCTGAATCTATCACCCCCACAGGATGGTTCAGGAAGTGTTTTATGGGAGGGGAGGTAAATATCTGGAGAAACGGAAATGTGGCATCCATTTGCATGTGTCATTCGGCCATGCACCAAAGCCATTTTAACAACTACAATCCAACTCATAGCAAGATCCATCTCATCCAGAGGCCCGATGGGCCCGAGTGACTATACAACCATTACACCCGAGTCAGTAAACAAGTCCATCAGCATATTCCCCTCGGCAATTTGTTATAATCTCATCTTTTCTACTTTTTTCTCCTCCGTCTTAAATTTCTTCATCGCTGAACTGGAACGGAGGGCTCAAGCCCAATGAATGCAGAGAAACGCTAATATATAATAATGACTGCATTTTCGAAGGAGAAAGGAGAGCAGAGTTTAAGGTTATGCGCTAGAGGACAAAGGACGGTCCGTATCTATACTACACGTGCCCTTTCGATCCCTGATTGACAAAAAGATGTTCTCTTGTCTGGCTTTTTTGTCATTAGTTACACTGCCAATATCAAATCCAATAAAAAATACCAAACTTTTTCAATAATTTATCCCACCCGAAAAAATTTTTAATAATGAAATAATTAAATGATAATTACGTAATTGCCTGATATCCCTCAAGGGAATCTCATTGATTATTTTAGAAGCATGTCTGTCTCTGGAAGCAAAGATGCACGGAAATATAAATATCCAAGCCAAATCTGTTGCAGCCATCCTGTAGTAAATCATCCCTATAACCCTGATTCAGGCTGCTAAATCAAATTTGTTTTACCATTTAACCATTAATTCCAATCAAATACATTTCAAATGATCGATTTCCACTTTCTTATAGATCAGTTTGATTTTTTCTTCATATTCACTGACAAACTGATGTTTGAATGACATGCAGGCCACATTTCTGTAGGGCCAAGATTTCCAAACACAATACGGACTTCTCTGACTTTGTATAAGAGAAGAAAAACAAACCCTAATCAATAACTTAATCTCGGAGATATATTTCGGACCATGCCAAACTAGCAGGTGTGGATAGAAGAGGAACTGGAGGACGAGGAGTCCGTGGACCTGTGCACGTTTGGGTGCCGGGCGCTATAACTCGATGGGTGCAGTTTAAATTCTCTTGCGACCATTACGGAGAACGAATGACCACAGTAAATGACATCAAATGACTCTCTTTCAGCTCTAAGACGCGATTAATCACTTCATCAATATCACAATCATGAATATTTATATTATCCCTGAGCGCGCGCTCTTTTCAGTGCGCCTGTGTTTATTATCTCATGTCAGAGACTTCATGGCACAGTTAAGATTATTCTATATTTAATGCATCATTTCACAAACAACCATAAGCCGTGGTTTTCCTTCTCATAAATGAGTCACATCGTCAGCGGTTATGAGGGTGTCAGGCACTTACCGATCAGCATGGCGCGTGCAGGATCGTTTCCGCGTGTCTCCAGCTGTGCTCCTGTCACCGTGCGTAAAAACGGTGATATTTTACGCACTTTTATCCCCAGGGATCGAGGGCATGCACGACGCACAAGTACGAACCGCAAGCGTCCTGCGCACTAGTTGTACAGAGACGATCCGGTGGACTTGATCCCCCTTGTCTCTGTGACAACTCTTTTTGTGCGGTATCCGTGTTCGGTGACCAATCCCCGAAGAATCTAAGATCCTATTGATGCGCCTTTCCTCCGGAAAAATCCTCTTGCTTGAGCTGCTCCACTCAGCTTAAAGGAGGCAAAGAATTGGGCTGTTGGAGAGGAGCTGGGTGGAACTGCCTACTTCCTCTCGCTCTCCTCTCACTCTGAATCCTCTCTCCTTGTCATGTGTAGTCTCTCTCCTCCTCTCAGCCAGCACTTCTTCACTTGACAGAAATGCTCAGCTGGGTATATTAGATGCTATTTTTCATTGTCGTCAGGTCTGCAGAACTTGGCATCGCATTAGCCTTCTTGTCAAACTTGCTGTCTTGCAGGTCAGCCCAGTGTGTGATGTGTTGAATCATAGTACACCCTCCTTACATGCAGCCAAGGAAAAGATTGGAAAAAGACTGCGCACAGTAGGAAGCACTTGGAATGGCAGAGGCATAATTGGAGAACTGTAAACATGAAGGAAAGGAAGAATATTCTCTGAGACAGGTTCCAGTTTGTGCTCTCATAAGGACGATTTGTGTGCACATGTCAAGGCAGCTGCCTCCTGAGCTCTGAGAGACATGAGAGTGACTGCATGTAATGGTTCCTCAGATCCATCTCTCCATCCATTCTGATCCTCCTTTGTGTCTCTTCTTGTCGATGCATCATTTGCTGAAACTGACACATATTCAGGGATTGGGAATTGGCTCAGAGCACAGAGAGCCTGCTCATATTCAATTTCTGTTTTTTCAAATGGTGTGTGTGTGTGTGTTTGTGCGTGTGTTAGCATGTGTGTGTGTGTGCGTGCTCGTCTGTAGAAACATAGTTGGTGTGCTGAATAGCCTTGATGCAATGTTAAGCTGTCCTGGAGGTACGCCAAACACATCTCCCAGGGTGCTATCAGGAACTTAATTACAGTGTTAAATTGCTCCCTCTCTGCCTCTTCTGCGCCCTCAGTCCACTTCCTTTTCTCTCCCTCTTTCTCCCCGTTCCATTCTGTCTAAACTTGATTCTTCCCCTGCCTTTATCTCTTGCGGCTTTATTTCCTCTTTCTTGCACGAACTGGTTTGTGGAGAAACGCCTGCTGGTACTACGCTGCCCATGGCACCATTGCACTAGACGACCATAAAAGGTCGTCTAGTGTGCATTTGAAATGTCAAAGTCGATGCTTGCATACCGATTATCTATTCATGATGCTGTTTCAGTTTGTTATCCAGTAGTTGGAGTGTGTGTGTGTGTGTGTGTGTGTGTGTGTGTGTGTGTGTGTGTTTGTGTGTGGGGGGGGGTAACTCCTATCACTACTGATAGGAGTTACCTTTAAACATGAAATATTGCTTGACTCAGGTGATTCAGGAGTCCACTCAAAGGCAGCAGTGGGTCAAGCACCTCTCCCCTGGGGCAGAACGGAGGACACATGGGCAGCTGGGCTGTCCTGCTACCTCATGTCTCATGGCCTGGTGGCTGACACGTCAGAGCCGGGGCTAATTCAAAACATGTTAATGGCTCCAAACTTTACATGAGTCAATTTCAGCATTGATGATTCAAGGCAATTTCTTTTATATTCTAAAATATGGTCAATCCACTTACATAAGAAATCATGGGTACACCTCTATGGGGACAGTGGGCCTGTGACAGTGTTCATTTTGGATCTCTATCTATTAGAAGTAATAATTTTATTCTATCAATTCACAACAGCTAATTTGCTTGAAGAGGAAACTTTCGTTGTTGCATACAATTATACTGTATATACACTTAGAGAATGGAATTCATTATATGAATTTGGCCAATCCCTGAGGAGCAGCTGCAGCTCTATATGGTGCCCATGGACCAAAATTAGGTTGTAGCATCTTGCTCAAGGACATGTCCCACATGTAGAGTGCAGGGGCTTAGGATCCATCCACCAACCTTCACTCCACCTCATGATTCACAGGTGGAGCCCGAGCGACACATACAGCTGCTGTGTTAAGTTGTCTCTTAGCAGAATGAGGATACTCTGTATATATATTGGCAAAATATTCAGCGTGAACATAGAACAGAAGTACAGAAGTCAAGAACGGAACTTCATCATTCCCTTGTTTTGTTACCACAGGAAAATAAGTGGCTAAAAATCAAGATCATTTATTGAAAGAAAATTACTTCATAAGATATATAATGGTGGTAAACTGTATGAACTTTAACCATTTCCTGAAGAATACTTTGCCTTCTGATTTGGTTTGCATTATTGACAATTATTGCAAACAAATGTCTTACTGTCCAGCAGGCTGCAAGTACAAATACTTACTGTACTGAGATCTTAGGAAGGGACATGCCAATTCCTGTTTTCGTTTGCTGTCCTAATCCATAGTTCCAACATTTAATAGCCATAGGTAAAAAGGTAAAACAAAAAATCTCCAGTACACCCTAACATCTAGTTTATTCTATTCTTCATCCAAATTTATTCCAATCCTATCAACAAAGTTAAGGTTTGGGTCTTCAGCAGAAGATGAAAGAAAACAAGTAAGGCAGGACTTTTCTATACAGGAGCTGGCATGTGCTTGGCTGAAAAGGTCACATGACAACTTGACCTATGCTGTCGTTCCTACAGTAAGGTTATATGCCCTAAAAGCCCCCAATGCCCTGCGTTTTACAAGCAATCCCCTGATTTAAAAAAGTGTTTTTTTGGTAAATATCTCCCCCTAGTGAGTAAAAGATGATGAAGTGATGAACTGTTAGAGTGGAATATCATATATACAAGGCAAACCTCTTTGAGTCAATTCATATTCACAAATCGGACCAACGGTTGAGAAATTTTGTCGAAAGGATATTTGGAGATGAAGCTCCCCCTAGTGTTGGAATATACAACAGACTTTTCCAAACATCAATGCAGTTCTTCCTCGCATTCATGTCTATAAAGGTATAAAATTGAAACGATCCAAGAATGAGTTTTTGAACACAAAGGATCCACTTTGGTGGATGACGGCTCAATAATGTCCCAGATTTTTCAGGGACATACATGAGTTCCTTAGGCCACATATACATATATTTCTAATATGACAATAGCAAAAAGCAAGTGAAGCCATACATTTGGGTGTTATAGTTATTGGCAAACATGGTTTCAACAAATAATGGAGCCAAGCCTCCTTTGAAGGATTAGAATAATTTAATATTTGTAATTCAGCGTCAGCAAAACAAATTATGTTGGTAAATCTTGAAAGGTGTGATCATGATTTTCTGTTCTAATGGAATGACATGCTCCTCAAACAATTATCAATCCAAGCATTGACGAAAACACTTGTTATCAGTCAGGTCAAAGGGGACCTCTCTATTCATCACCTCCACAATGATTGTTTCTCTTCGTGAGTAAGGTAACGGTGAATCTGCAGTCACCAAGGATGGACTTTGTTAATTCCAGTCTTATTTAGTGAGTTACTAAGAGCAGTATTTGATGGTAGAGAATGGTGGACTCTGCAGAGAAGAGAAGGTCAAACTGTCACAGTTGAGTCTAACAACGTTTTTTCCTTTCTGTGGTTTACCGTGATCAGAAAAACAAGGGGTAAAGGAGAATTTGATTTCATTCAAGTTATAGAATTTATGAAATAGTAATCCGATAAACTGGGTTCGCTAGAGATCTTCAAATACCAACAGGCAAATTTGCAATCATGAAATCTTGTCACTAATGGCCATACAATTTAGTCAAATGATCCACCCACTCAAAATCAGATTTTAAATGCTTGTTTTTTCTAACCTAGGTTACAGGAGATAACATTTATGTTAGATGATAATAACTTATATTGATATTGTTAATGTCGTCCAATCGAAAGCAAAGTAAAACATTTATATTAAAAGCTAGAGATCTATAGAAATTTTGGTATTTGCTGTCACTGCAGGTGCGGTGGTGAGCATGGGATGGCGAGGTTGAAACTATAGAAGAGGTAAGTGGTTTGTCATTATCATGTAATGTGTGTGCTCACTGTTGCATGCCAGCAGGGTCACCACAGTGGGTTGGGTTGGACGGCCTGCAGTATAAAGATGAATGGGACAGAGTATTTTGTGAAAAGGGACGGCCTGACAGCTGGGGCATGAGACACAAATACAGGGAGGAAGAAGAAGCGTAAAATGTGGAGATAGTTTCTGTCACCTGAGAAGATGACAGTGCACTGCGAGCAGTGACCACATGACATCGCTTTAGCAGTGGCATCTGGGCATCTCTACATTCATCCAACCAGCCCCCCTTCGCTGTTCTTGCCCACATGCTCCTCACATATTCCAACTTGCATTTGTTTTTATCAGACGGCGGGCAGCTTCTCCCTGTTGCTGATGTGAAGTTCATCTTGCAGTCTCAATGGACTAATTAATAGCTGTCAGCGCGTTACAGCCTCCTAATGTCCACCTGTATGTTTTCCAATATGCAGCGGGAAAGGGAGAGTGTGATGTGAGTGACACAGCTGTTTCTGATGAGCGGGTGTGTTTGAGCGGGTAGGAAAGTGAGACTGGGAGTCCTGGAGTTTACCAAACCAGACACACAGCCATTCCTCTAGATTATGGATACTGATGCCATCATCAAAGTCCAGTAGTCATCTCATTTACTGAAAAGCTCACAGGGTGAGTGTGTGGGGGGTTCACTATAAACAGTACAAATGAATTCACATGCCAGCCCCTAGGAGCTCCTGCTTTCGACAATGAGGACTTGACTTGAATGACAAATGTGTTTGGTAACAGTGTGTTTTTCTGAATCCATCTACTTGCCAGACATAATGACTGACATGCTAATTTATTGTCAAGAAAAGAGGAAAGCTAGTTCTGTCACTCTCCGCTGTTCGAATCCACCGGCCACCTCAATTAGAGCTTGCATTGCCGACCTACGGCTGAGGCCGAGCGAGGTCTCCTAATGACTGGCAGCATTAGACAAGGCAAACAGTCATCTATCTCTCCCCCCCTCCTTCTGAACTAACATTTTTCATTTCTCGCTCTCTCTCTTACCCATGAGCACTCTTTAGTTCTCTCTCGCTGTACAATGAAATCTTTGTCCAGAGAAAACTTTGGAAAGTCTCTAACTTCACTTCACGTTCATCTTTCTAAAGTCCAAAACTAAGTTCTGACAATCTAAATTGACATCTGTCCACCTCTCCCTCCATCCTTCCTATCAATTTGCTTACCGCATTGCCGTATTTCTTTCCACTTCACTATCTCTGTCACTGGATGAAAATCTTTCTCAATCTTTAGGTCAAGCCCCACCTCCCTCAACCTCTTTTCTGAAAAACAAATATTAATTCAAATGAAATAGAAGTTAACTCCCCCAGAGCGTGAAGAGCTGGCCGCCCACTTGACTGACTGACAGCGAGACTTTATTAACTGACAGAAAGACTGACAAGATGTTGGAAGAGCACTGAGAGGGGATAAAGTAATCTGAAGATGGGTGGAAAAGAAAGACAGATGCTGATTGTGAGATGTCTATTCAAACACTGACAGTGTTTTAGGTGATTAACCCTTCGGTCAAACTTGGACATTAGAATATTATCCCAATGTCCAAAGAGGAATGCTCACTCTTTAGCAGCAAGTATGTTTTCAAAAACAGAAATGAGAAAATAACAATTATAACAATGATAACTGCAAGAAAAAACGAGGAGCAAAATAAAATACTAAAAGCTGATATGTAGAGAAACATTCAATTAGTTTACCACCAATATGGAAAATGTGTTAATGATGGGCAAAAGATGAGATGAACCAGATGAACAAATTCAGTCTTTAAAGCATATATTGTTCTTTCATTTGTCATTAGAAAAGTAAATATTCTAGTAAATTATGTATGCTTAGACCATACGGAAACTCAGAGGATAAGTGTTATAAATTCCAAATAAAATAAATTCAAACCACTTATTTGGGAGAGGGGGGTGCTTTCTGGATTCAGTGAGGCTGCACTTTTACAAAAAAGTTTATAGTTAAGTTATTGCATTGGCATTATACTCTCTTTTCTATGATTTGCAATATGTTGACGGTCCCTGCTAACTTGGCCAGATCAATGTTATTCAACCGGTTTAGAGGATGACAAAAAAACTTCTTTTTTTTTTAGTTGTTTCATGTTTTGAAAGCTTTTCACTAATGAGTTATTGGTCCGTGAAGCTCTATATCTGAATAACTTTCCATCTTCAAGTTGCACAGGACTGTTTGATTAACATAAAATGTCAGCAACATTCACTTCCTGTGTGTAGTACGCTTTCCGTCAGACATCAAGCTTGTAAAGAGTGCACATCTTAATTTGTTTCCCATTTGCATTTCATTTTCCAAAATGTCCTTTTCTTTCAAGTTTGGTTATAGAGTTTCATATTTCGTAAATTCTTTTTTCGTAAATTTTATTTTTTTTAAAGTGCTGGTCTGCATTGGCACATCTTGGAAATCAGTACTTATTGCTTTTGTAATTTTTTAAACGAAATTATTAAGTTTATTTATTAATTAAATTAAGTTTATTTATGCCTTTATTAAAAGTGTATTAAAAGTGTCTAAAAAACATCTTCTGAATTTCTTTATACTTTTATTATAATGTGTTTGATAAATGCTAATTTGTTTACACTTTGGTAAAATATTTTACATCTTGTAAATTTGTAATGCAGTTTGTAATTGCTATGTCTTATATCTATATTTATAATATATTGCCGAGGAACCATAGGTATTAAACACCAAAAACACTCTATAACCCAGTTTCTTAGGTTTTATGAAAGATCTCAGACATTTTTGAACTCATGAAAATGTAATGGTTTATTTCCGTGACAAATATTCCTAATACTACCTAACACTATACTACCTAATAGTTTAATAGTTTTATTGATGTTATAATAATGTTATTTATCCACAGGCCATTGTCTAGGACAACAGTAATGATTATATATTTTATAACCCATGCATGAACCTGTTAAGAATTAGAATAGGAATCAACATTTGGGTTGCCAGGCAATAAAAAATCTGTTTGGTTGATGTCCACCTCCAGCATAATTATTTTTGTTCTTTCCATACAGCTCTTAACTTCATCATTTAAGTGCTGAAGATCAGTAAAATGGGTGTATCAACTTATTGAATATGTTGTAAAGCACAGCAACATATAGGTAACTTTAGCTGATACGTGGATGGGACTGGTTTCTGTTATAATTTACATTCACAGATAAAACAAGGTTTTGATTAACAGGCCCCCCCTCTTAATCTAAACATATGTATCATGGGTGATGGCGGGTGAGACTCTGTGCATCAACGTGCAGAGAATGAATACATAAACTGTTCCAAAAAATAACCCAGAATATATGTTAAACTGAGGATAATTCATCTTTATAACTCTTGGCCTAATGGTTATATCTGACAAACATCTGCCTGCAGATGATGTCATCACCTGGTGTCACTTCAAACATGGCTGCTAAAGGGTTTCGGTGTAAGAAAATGGATCCGATAGTATGAAATACGTGGATCATGTGAGATAACGTCTTATAAGGGAAATGCTGTCATCTCAGCATGACACTTCATATCAAAGGAGGCATGTGTTGGACAAGTAAGCTCTGCAACATGCATATTCTATCTCATCACAACAGGGGAGAGAACGCCCCATTTAGCATGGCTGTCACATATGGTTTCAAAGAGAGACATGAGGAGAGACCGAATGACAGTGTCTGTCGGTCTGTGTGTGTGTGTGTGTGTGGGTGTGAAAGAGAGATTTATATACAGAAACGCTCAATGGGTTCCCTGTCATAAATACATCATCAGTGCTTCCTCACTTGTTTCACAAGTGAGGAAGTGAAGTCTGACTTCAGCAGACTTCAGCGCCTGCTGAAGTCCCACCTTCAGCAGGCGCTGTAAATGTGGCTACTATGGACGCTGAAGGGAGAGGACGCTGGCGTTGTCTGTTCGCCGCTTTTCCATCAGAGTTCTACAGCCTGCAATACTATTAACCGACAAGTATACGTTTTATTGTTGGTCACCGGCAAACCTTTTGGATATACATCCGTATTTGTATCTGTTATTCTGTATTTGTATTTGTAACAATTCTACCGAGTCTGGTGACGGTC
>VRLP01004798.1:0-44200 GCA_009660295.1 Lophius piscatorius
TAGCAACACACACACACACCTACACAACTACACACACACCTACCTCACTTGCACTTTCACTATGGGACAATACACTTCCCCAACATGTCAACTGTACAGTTAATTTAATTTATTTGCACATATTGCACTGTTATTCCGTTTTTCTGTTATTCTGTATTCTGTAACATGCTCTGCTGCCGTAACCCTGCAATTTCCCCATTGTGGGACTAATAAAGGTTATCTAATTTAATCTAATCTAATAAATGACGATTTCGATGAAATTGGGGGGTGCATCACATTTTTACATTCTAAATATTTTGAACCTGTGTTTCTGACAACAGAAAGAGAAATATGAGCTAGCTAAAGAGTGAGCTGTAAGAAGAAAAGTAGGAATGGGAAGGAGTATGTTTTGCCAGTGAGTTAGATAGAGAGAAGGACAAGACATGAATAAAACATCCCCAACAGATTGACTGTCAGGGCGAAGTAGAGAGTGACTCCCATATAGAGTCTCTGAGAGCAAGGAGGCCAAAGGCTTGATTCACATGCAAGGCTCTCTTCCTCTTATTGCCATCTATTATAGCTCACAGCACATCCATTTACTCACATGTCAGAGCTGGGTGCCTCACACAAACAGACAGCCACATTTGTATACATAAATAATTACTCAGCCTACATCCCTGAACAGTTAACTTCCACATTGCTGTCTCTTCTGTCAACCATGAGTGACATATGCTGTTGTTGAGTGTTTTCAGTTATCTCTGCTGCCAAAAGCAACTGTCTTTAAAAGGAATGGAAAGCATGATTTATGTGCATTTTGATGGATAGTTAATAAAAGGTTACAAGGTTATTTACGAGAGTCACAAATTATTTTCTTGGAAATCCAGAGTTTTGTCACATGATTTACACCAAGCATAAGCTGTTAAAAGTTTGAGTCAAATAAAATATGTAATGCTGTCAAACATTGTTGCCCTTACACTGATTTGTTTGTGTCAGACCACCACAATATGACTATTTCACACTGCAAATAGACTTTATAGCGGTGGCCGACAGGGGCAAACCCTGGACGGTAAGAGTTTTCTTCAGCAAATACAGTACGCCTTTTTTACTGTAGCTGTTACAAGTCACATGACTGCATCACCCGGAACTAAAGCGAAGCTACCACGGCTAATGCAAATTCTATTAATTCTATTATTAATGTTTCTGCCCGTTAAAGGGCAGTTTTTTTCTCGCCATTGTCGCCAAGTGCTTGCTCAAGGAGGAATTTGTTGGGTACTGTAGATAATTATATAAAGAGTCTGGTCTAGACCTGCTCTTTCTGGAAAGCACCTTGAGACAACTGTTGTTGTGAATTGGCGCTATATAAATAAAGATTGATTGATTGATTGATTGATTGAAATATCATGTAATGTTTGTTTATCATACTGTTTTATTCACTAAATGAAGCCATAAAAAAGCGCATTAGGGGATAATCACTTTTAAGTGTCCTTCGTAAACAATTATGTTGTCTTGTGGCTTTTCCAGATTTCTTTTCTTAATGCAGCGTGCATGTGTTGCATGTTGTCAACTTGATAAAGATATTTTTCTCATTTGCAACGCGCGTGTCCAGAAGAATAATGATAAATACCTCAAAAACTAAGAATTCCTCCTGTGAACGCAGAAGGACACCTAACCAGATGATTCAACCTTGCAAAGCAAGGATGATTAGCTATTGAGTTAATTTTCTTTAAACACTTCCCTGCTTCATACTGCAATGTTGTGGCAGCGATACCTGTAACAAAGTCAAGAGAGATGTAGGCTACAAGAAGAATCAGTCTGATTCCATTCCCAATGGGCTAAATACTTTCTTTGTTTTAAACCACCTCTAACACAAACCCATTTGTCAAATTTGATACAGATGCAGCTCAATGCATTTCACAAAGTCTCAAGAGGGTTAGAGGTGGGGAATGGTTGTGTCCGCCGAACCGTATTTTTCAAAAGTTATAAAAGTATTTTAATAAGTGCTACTACTTTGGTGCTGCAAGGGTATTGTATAGCACAAAAGAGATCCTCTTCTGGTCACCAAAGTTATTTTTTGTATATGTGTGGGTTGATGGGTTGTTGGGTTTACACTGGGTCTCTGTCAACACATCAACAGGCACCTTAATCCGCTGGAGCCTGAAACTGGTAACTCACAAAATTGACGTCCAACTTTTTACTTTTGTTTGAGTTAAAAAAAAATAAGGGGAGTTTTCTATACTTAAGTCTCTCCTACAATAACAGTAGAGACTGTGTTTACTTTAGCCACCTCTGTTGGCTAACCGTCAGGTTTAGGTTGAGGCTTAGTTGGTGCCTCCCCTGACCTGAGGGAAAAAAGGATTTTTACAGCTCACTCTCTGCTGTGCTGCTAGACTTTTTTGACTTTATTAAACAAAAGTCAGAAACTGAGAGATTGTCATATTTCACTCTTTAAGAAATCAAATGAGCTACTGCCCACTGACCTGGTTTTAAAGCTATCATTATCAAATTTTTGCCATCCAAAGGGCTTAAAAACTCCCATATGTAGATCAATGAACTCTTTTGGAAGGGAACAACCCACCGTAAACAAGCTGGTAACTGATGTTGCCTCAGGGTTAGACCGCCTCATTTTGCAGGCAGGGTCGCAGCACAGAGGATGCTGTCATTAGTGTCACTCACTTAAAATGCCAGCTCTTGGAAGCTACTCAGACCTATGCACGTGTGTTATTTGCAGATTTCAGCTCTGCTGAACCCTGTAAATAACCCTGTAATTGTTGGGAATAGTGTGATTGAACAGGTGAGCTACTACAGGTACTTGGGATTCCACATTAACAATAACCTGAAATGGACCACCCATGTTGATGACCTGTGTGCTCGGCTGGCTCAGAAATGGCACTTTCATCGCAGACTGAGACTGTTGGTGTTGCTGGCGAGATCAATGCCAAATTCTATAATGCCGTTCTGTTGAGCTTAATTAAATACGGCGGGATTGCTGTATACCGCAACCCTCACAGTCTAGGACCAAATTAAACATTGTTGTTAAAACAGCGATAAAAGTGATAGGAGGGACGGAACAGCCGTCTCTGAACAACATTTGTGAAAAAACTGTTGTCAGACAAGTACACGAGATCATAAACTATCCGTCACACATTCTGCACTGATAATACCAGATTTTACCATCAGGTAGTCGCTACATAACACCAAAACAGAGAAGCAACTAGTTCAATATATCCTCCATCCCCACTTCATCTTTTCTTATCTTATCTTATCTTTTCTATTCATATTCAATGCCCCGTGTATGAGGCCAGGCTCACAAATCCAGCTCCAGTATAGGAGAAAGCCTGTCTGACCACCCTGTTTGACCTATTGCCTCCGGCAGAATGGGTATATCCCTAAGCCACTGCATTGTTCCAGCATTCTCCTGATTTAACTCCTAAAATTAAATATGAAGTTATTTACTTTTTGTTGATAAGCTCCACAAAGTGAGGTAATATTCACTATTACAGCAAAATGTAATATTTTAGATCAGATTAACAATTGATAAATTATGTCCGAAAACATTTGGAGAAGCTCCACTTGTCTGTCTTTCTTATTCTGCAGCTTCCTTTTGCTGTTACTTTTTTCCCACTTTCTCGAGTCTTTTCTATGTAGGTATTCCTCTCTCCGTACTTGAACAATGATTCTATGATAGACTGCTTCAAATGTATGTGCATGCATACATGGTTATCTGAATGTAGTATGTATATGCAAAGGCAGAGACATGTCCATTTAATCCTGCGGGTTCCTTTGTATAAGTGGTCATTACAAACTCATGCAATATGAGCTTCAATGGCTCCCAACTTTATTAAAATTTGTATTGAAGTTTTAAAGATTGTCATAAATATTATTATAACGCATCAGGCTCCCTGTTGTATATGGCCTGGATAGTATCAATTGCTAATCTATATGCTTATCAACATACTGTGGTTTTACTATTGACTATGAGTGGAAAATTCTGCCCTTTTTTAATTTGTCAAAAGTCATAAAACAAATACACAGATTAGTCATAACACTATAAACACCTGCCTTATATTGTGTAGGTGCCCCTTTTGATGCCAAAACAGCTGGGACCTGTCAAAACACGGAATCCTCATGACCTCTCAAGGTGTACTCTTGAAAAAAGACATTTGTGATATGAGGCCCTTCATGAATAAGCGCTGTTTGTCTGGCAAATAAATTGAACTTGTTGTGTTCCTCAAACCATTTCTTGACCATTTTTGCAGTGAGGCATGGCAAAGAAACCCCTGCCTAAAGGGGATACCATTTACATGAAGAGGTGTACTTTTTTAAAGTTTAGGCGTGGAGTAAAATTCAACATACAACCGAAAGGCAGGACCCAAGGTTTCCCAGGAGACCATTGTCCAAAGCATCACACTAACTCCCCTTGCTTGCCTTCCTCCCAAACTGCATCCTTGTGTGGCACACACATACTCAGCCATTTCCATGATGCAAAAGAAAACATGATAAATAAGAGCAGGCCACCCTCCTCCATTACTCTGTGCTGACCTGGAGGTTTAGGAATAAGAAAGACAGACAAGCACCTGGAGGTGTGTGCGGCCCTCCATGGATATGCTTCTCCAGGTCATCACTGACCCACCGCCAAACCAGTCATGCTTTAGGATGTTACAAATAGCAGAACATTCTCCACAGCGTCTCCAGACTCTCTCACCTCTGTCACATGTGCTCAATGTGAACATGCTCTCATCTGCGAAGACAGGGGGCCAAGGGCGAATCTGCCAATTCTGGTGTTCTCTGGCAAATGCCAATCGGACTGCACGGTGCCGGGCTGTGAGAACACGCCTCACTTGTGGACGTGGGGCCCTCATGCCAGCCTCATGGAGTCTGTTTCTGACCATCTCGGCAGAAACATGCACTGCCGGAGGTCATTTTGGGCTCTGGCAGTGCTCCTCCTGTTTCGCCTTGCACAAAGGAGCAACAAAGGTTGATGCCCTCCTACGGCCACCGCCACCTCTACTGATGTACTGGTCTGTGTTCTGGTATCTCCCCTTGCTCTTGACACTGTGCTGGGAGACACAGCAAACCTTCTGGCCGTGGCGTGTATGGATGTGCCATCCTGGAAGAGCTGCACTACTGTAGCAACTTCTGTGGGCTGCAGATACCGCCTCATGCTACCACTAGTGGCAATGGTACTGGAAAGATGCATAAATAGCCAAGAATCAGCCAAAAGGGATGAGGAGAGGGAAATGGCCCGTGGACATCACCTGCAAAACCATTCCTTAATAGGGGTTGTCTCCCTGATTGCCTCTCCTTTCCACCTGTTTTCCATCCCATTTGCACAACAGCAGGTGAAATTGATTCACATTCATTATTGCTCACTGAGTGAACAGGTTGATATTCCGGCTGTGTGATTGACTTGGAGTTACACTGTGATGATTATGTGATATATTCCTTTATTTTTTTGAGTAGAGTAGTTAGATCCGTATATGTGCTGCTTTTAGTTTGACTTGGATGTTTTTATCACTTCTTGTTCATTTCTTTGGTCATATGGGTTTGGGCACTGTTCACCTTTGAGGTACCATATAGAAAATCAAAGTAACAGTAGAGGGCAGACACTGTAACGTTCGGTCTGTCTAAAACCACCACCTCTGCCTGTCTGCTACGTTGTGTTTAATTTGTCACTACACATATTAAATCCCTCTGTCCCTCTCACAAAGATGGGTTTAAGATACCGATTTTGGAACCAAGTGACTCAAAGTGAATCAGTATTCAGTGCTAATGTAATTTGGTGCACACCATTTAAAGTGCTGAGTTTGGTATCCGATCCGAAGGCTAAACTCAAGAACAATCTGTCTAATGTTCTCACTAAATCAAACCAAATAAAATCTGTTTTATTGTGTATCTTCCAGAAATGTTCTTGGAAGATTTCTTTGCATTTTTATCCAAAACAAGATCACAAACATTGGCCCAGCTCTCTGAGGAGACTGTCTCACACTGGCAGAACCGCTAATATTCATCTCAGACACCCAGGATTACTCTTGACAGGTGGAGAGCTGGGTTTAACTGCCTATGTACAACATAAATATGTGTGTATCGTGCGTGTGTATGTTTGTCTGTTTGGATTTGCAGTGTTTGGATTTGCCCATCTGAGTGTGAGGATATTGATTTTGGTGCAGGTGGTTAAAAGTGCTGCTCTTTACTCTACATCTCAGTCCTTAGTGCATACCACTAGCTGACAGCAGCTTTTTATTTGTTTATGCCAAAAGCATTGCTGCTCTTATCCCTCAGCAGCGTTCTTCACAAAAATCAATGAGAACACGTCAATTCGAATTTAGTTTTCTCAAACAACACACACATACCATTGTTTGCGTTTATATATACAAAAATGTGACAACTGAGCTCTTGTCGGTCTTTCTCTGAAAGTGTATTGAGGCAGATTGTTCAACTGCGGGATGTTTACCCTCTAATCACTGGAATAATCCTCTAGATGCACCTGCTTTAGTATGCTGCACCATCCAGCACTTACCAGCAGAACCAGGGAGAGCAGATACAAAGCAGGATTCAAAGTGTATTCAATCTTTGTAGCACTTAAATAAAATAGGCTTTGGACTAATAGAAGACATTTGGCAAACAATGAATGATAAGAAAACATTAACAATCTAAGTGGTTTATATTCAGTTAATTGAAGTCAACTTCAAGAAAAAGACCACATCCCCCTCTCACATTAATTGATCCACCCGCCAATGAATAATTCAATCACTTACATAGACTTGTATAGGTGAGTCCGTTCTCTCCAATTTCCCTTTGCACAGCAATACCTCCAAACCCTGTTCTTTCTGCCCCGTCCCCTCTTAGGGCATAGCGTGACTCTCACTAAGATCACCTTCATCACATTATAGATCACATTATAGATCACATTATAATCCGATGAAGACGGAGATGGGGTGGCAAGAATATAAACAGACGTCAGGTCCATCCAGGTATATCCTTACCCGCTCTGATCGTTCATTTACGCATTGTGCTCTTCGCCGCCACTCCACATCTCCCACCTCTGACCGTGAGATTCCTTTCTGCAGGAGGAAACCGGTCTGCTCACAAACTAGAGGGGCGCCCACTTAGGACCTTTACTAACCCACATGAGGACATTATGATTGACATAACGTGCAGCATAAGCAATAGAAAACGATCAGGGATGACAGCATTCAGATTTTGTTTTATATAAGACGTCCATAGCTAAATCCACCAATGTATCAGATCATCAGAGACCATAAGCTCTTATTGACCACACAGTGGTCTTTAATTCTAACACTGGACAATTTTGCCAGGTACGTCAACAGAGGGGTAATTCAACAATATTGAATGGAGTGGTTCTGTTGATAACATCTACAACTTTTTCAAAATGGAAACATAAAAATGACCGCAAAATTAAATTACCCGGGCTTCTTTGCAGAACTTCAGATATTTTGGTAGACCAGGAATTCGGCAAAACAATAATCAAGTAGACTCACCACTGGCTACACACCAACACCTTAGGGTGTGTGTGTGTGTGTGTGTGTGTGTGTGTGTGTGTGTGTGTGTGTGTGTGTGTGTGTGTGTGTGTGTGTGTCTAGACAGATGGAGCATGAGTGAATGATTCAACCCGTTCCCTGCTTTATACTTAGTGGCAGCTGACAGACAAGGTTCATGTGAATCCTCCTGGAAAATTAGCCAGCAGGAAACAAGTCTGTGTTCAAGTGCGTGGACAGAATTCATAAAGACAAAGGCACAAACGTATTGTCCGTCACGCAAAGACATCCTTATTTCTTTGATTGGAGGATGTTAATCTTTTTTTTTTCACTTTTCTCATTCAACTGCACTTCCTTTGTTCATCTATGTTTTATTGTACATTAACACAGCTGCAAATACACACACACATTGAAAAATGTGTCCTCTTCAGTGTTATGTGAACTGATTCTCTATGCAGTTCTTGCATTTCACGTATGTGCTTACCTTTCTGTCTGTGGTGTTTAAGTGCCCCCAAGTGGCCAAAATAAATCGTGCTCATGACAGGATGCAGCCACCAGGACCCTCTTAACAAAAAACAAACACACACACACACACACAAACAAACACACATTAATGCAGAGGTACATAACAAATCACAAACACATGCACATTACTTAAAGAACTCGTTTATATAGACACACTCACACACACCTGAGACTCCCACCGTAAGCTGAATGTCAGCATCTTTTTTTGCAGGAGGCTAATAAATATCACTAGCACTAGGAGCTGTTTAAATCACTGCCATCTCACAATGCCACAGTCTCCTGCCTCCCAGTGCGTGTGCACATCAGATTAGGTGCATGTGTGTGCATGTGCCTCTATTTTACTCAAATTGTTTCCGTTGTGCTAGCCAGGCAAGATCAATCTTTCATGGAGACAAAGTACTTTTAGGTGATTCAATCATTCAGGGAACCCAATGGTGTTACGGGCTCATTTATTTACAAATCATATTAATAGCTATCCATTATAATGCAGCTCTAGCAAACAGGACACCACGCAGGGTAAGACTGGATGTGAAAAACTTAAAAGTTTTTTTTGGATGATGCCCATTTATTTTGACATTTCACAGTCCGCAGTGGTTTGGCTAAGAGCTAGTTATCAAAATAACAAAGCGCATCTTCATGGCATTTTATTGCTTGAGGGAATTTAATTCTTGTGTTGAAGCCTGTACACATGGCAATGTCAAATGTGACCTCTTCACTGGAACTGTTGTTACACTGTGATACTTGGATGTTAAAAATTAAGTGTTTTAATTGAAAAGAAATACATTGATTGATGTACTTGCAAGCTGCAAACTGGTGCACAACACAGTTCACGGGCTGTCATTATCTTCAAAGTCGTTTCTCAAGTTGCTGTGCCTTTAGATACGAGTCAAATTGAAATATTAATACAAATTTAAACTAATCCTATGCTGCCGTCCCCTATAGCAAGTGTATATCCCTGAAATGCCCCCAATCTTCTGCAATGTATAAGCAATAACCATGATGTTATGTCCAAAAACATCTTTTTTTCAGAAAAATATGCACCGGCGGAAGTCCACCACCAGTTCCTTGGTTTTACTGTCCCACTGAAAGGCCATCAGACGAAAAAGGTCTCGTGTAGTCCTTGCCAGGTGGGTTTGCCATTGCTGTAGGAAGAGTTAAATGACAGCAGTCTATGCTTCCTGGTTATTTAACCCATTTTGAGCAGGGTGAAATGACAAGATATGGACATGAACGCTCGGCTGGACAAATCCAGAACAGAAAAGTAAAATCTTGTCTAGGGCTGCATGGGAAAGGTAATAATGGGGTGAAGTGCATTCAAAAATCCAATAATTATACTACTTCAGCCTAAACAATATTTACACAGAAGCATACCACACCTTGTATCGTCATTACAAATCAGAGGGGAACAGGTCATTTCAAACTTGTCTAAAAAGAATCAGGTGTAAAATTTTCTTGTGTGATTGCTTTCTGCACATCCTGCACATGCTTGTAGCTGACATTTTATTCAGGACACAGTTCATTTAAGGTATAATTTGAGGAGGACATAATGATGTATTGGCAACAGTGCAGAAAAAGGAAGGTTGTGGAAATTGAGTGAGAGAAAACTAAGCGTTTATCAGGGTTTTACAAGCCTGGCATGTTTAAGCATCAGGGTATTTAAATAGCTAAAAGGGGCGCGAATCAACAGCATGCAAAATCAAGGTGAATGGAGAGAGTGTGTATTTAAAGACAGCAGCTGATGGTGAAGGGCTCAGCATGCAGGTGTGACATTGATTGGATGATGAAGCTAACTGAACTGGAGCAGCTGATACCGATGGAAGCCCCAGATTGTGAAGCAGGTAATTGAGACTGAGCATGAGAAGGTGGTCTTGAGTGCTCCACGAGTGGTCTGCATGCTGGGGATCATAGCAAGGCTCGTCAAGCCATCAGGAGTATTGTGAGTTACTCCCAAACCCGCAGTTGAAAATAAATTATTCTGATGAAAATTCAACAAATCACTATGGTGAGCGAGTGTCACACGTCTGCTTTGTTCCACTGTAGCAGTGTCTTTGTTCAGAATGGTTGGTGAGGATGCAGACCATTTGGAGGCGATGCCCTGCTTTAGATTCATAATATTAAATACATACATACATTATAACATAGCAGGACAATAGTTTACTCAAACTGCTCCCAATCACTCACTTACACACAAATTCACCAACAAATCATTATCATCAGCATAGACCTAGTTTGCAAACTGACTTCACTGACCTGATGCAACAAAGATGTTTGGGATTCACAGACTACTTCTTGTGCTGGCAGCCACTAAAGAGAGATATTCTTGGTTATGTTCATAACTGCACCATGTAAACCCATGTCACAGACAGCCTTCCTTTTGTGTATAAGAGGAACTCTCATAATGACACAGGGTCAAATAGTATATGTTCGATTTGTTTGCCAATGAAAATGTAGTCAACCCCTGGCAACATGTTTTTCAAGATTCAAGAATTTCTCCCCAGGAGGCAACTATAAGGCACACAGAGTTGTCATACAGGTAAAAAAAAAAAGAAACAACATACAAAGGTATTAAACACACAGAAAAGAAGACATGAAGGATAAAATGAATGTCAGAATGTCAACGAAAATGAATGATAATTACTAAATAGTAATAAGACGATAATAACAACTGTACACTTATGTCACCATGTCATACCATGTCATACACAGTTTCCTGGCATATAAGGTGGGGCGATATTGTTGGTTGGACAGTGGCAAAGACTTCAGATAATTAAGTGTGTGCCAGAGGCCATTAGAGCATGAGTCAAGACTGAATGTGTGTGAGTGTGGAGGGAGGCTAGCGGGGTGAGCAGAGGGACAGGGATGGCCAAGAGTTGAGAAGCGGGACAGCATTGGGGACAAAAGTTGTCCTTCTCCTCTGTGCTCTACAACCATCCTCACCCCATGAAGTGTCAAGTACTTAAGACCTTCTTACACAAATATGTGGCACAGGCAGGATCCTTTGCACACACTCATGAGATATACATTAATTGAAGCTTGGTAATTGTGTGGCTTCTTGCTAAAGCTTACTAGTAGGGGAAAAGCTAGTGCCAGCCAGCTTTCTTGACTGTGAAAGTGATACTATGTACTGTAAATGTACATATTTACTTCTGCATTCTATTATTTATGGTGTTATTTACTTATAGTAAACTAAAAATAATAGCTCTGAGAGCAGTAGTTTTTACGTGTGAATGCCATACGGACAACCGGCTTTGCACGTTTCACATGTCCATTACCTTTTATAAAAAATACTTTCTTCAGCCACAACAGTTCAGTACACTTCACTGCTGTGTAATCTTGCCATGACTCTTCTTTTGTTTCTGTTTTTGATTACTATGGTTAATATAAATCCATCAATAAATTGCATTTAATGGTTCTGCAACTGTTGCCTTACTCAGATGTTATACTTGAAAAATAATCTGGGACGTGAAGTTTATTAACACTGAACTTCCACACTGCAAACAAAATTATATTTTAAATCACAAAAGATAAGATGCTGGGACAGGTTTGGCCTACAGGGCTTGAGTTTGACGTGTGATGTAGAGGAACAGTATGACCTTTACAGCTCCGGCCCCGTTTAGTGATTAAGACTGATTACATGGATTTGATATTTGCATTAAAAATCTTACATCTTGCAGCTGGGTGTGTCATAATTAGAAAAGGAAAAAGACTACATGACAAAACTATTTGTGAACCTTGGCATGCTAATTGCTCTTGTGAGCAAAAACAGAGCAGGTGCAGCTTCTTCCACTTTCATACATGATTTATTAAGATCATTTATGTAAATGAATCCCAGGGAGGCAAAATGCACTCTGTGGTTACTTACACAATAGCCAGAGAACCAGGAAGTAAAAATGTCACAGGGTTTGCGACTTTATCCACTAAGTGTTCTTCTTCATTTTGTTAAGACTGCTCAATGATGTCTCCCTCGCTATAACTTGACATTTAGTTGGCTCTTGTTCTCATCAGAAGTTTTATAGGTGTCAGCTACAAATTGCCGCAATACTTGTAAGTTGTAAAACATTTTGGCAGATTGTTCAAAGCTGTCACATAGTTCTATATTACTTTTAAAGCATCAATAATCAATATTATTATATTTACAACACATTAAATGGCTAGTTATCAAAGGCCAAGTTTCCTGATGAAAGCAGAAACTTTAAGCACAACTAGACGGCTTAGTTCAGCTCCGCAGAGTGCTGCAACATTTAAACTTATTAAAATGTTCTACCTCACAAAGTTCAATCTCATTAACCTCATTCTGAGCAGCAGCAGCAGCAGGGAACAACATAGTCACTGACTACCAGTCTACAATGAACTGAATAAAATCATTCCACTCATCCAAGGATTCATGGTTTACACACATATGAGCAGCTTTCGAGACAGATATTTTCTGAAAAGCAAGTAATATTTCTCGAATCATAACATCCCAATTCATTTCGAACCCTGCAACACCCTCAGACAAAAACTGACAAAAACAGATACAAAAGATGAATTTGGCTTACACAGTTCAATGTCGTTTTAACATCTCTCCCAACACGTTTTCACCATCGTCCTCAACTGGATTCACATTATGCTAACGACTTACCCCAGCAGACAATCAAGACCACTCTGTGCCCAACTAATCCTGCGACTCATACCCACCCTCATCAGTTATGTATGACCAACTGTCAATGACTCCTTATGTACCAGCATTTTTTTGCAGGTATGAAATTCTTGACTCCCCGCCAGCCAGTTAGAACTAAAAATGCCTCTTTGATGAGAGCTGCCAAAACTGGTACCAAAACGGAAGACCGCTTTATACTATTACGGGTTGCATATTTTAACCCATAATAACCCGAATATTTCATTATCTACAGTCCATAATATTCAGGTAAGATAGATACATTTCTGCACCTTAAGGCTTATTTTATTGGAATTATGTATTTCTTTATATTTCATTCCTATGGAGATAATTCACCAGTTTACACTCACCTCCCTAGTGATCTATCCACTCCAACAAAAACCCATGAGTCATATCATCAACCAATCCATCCACTTCATCAATAGATCATCAGCTACTCAGGGAAAATCAGTGAGACGCTCTCACTTCAGGATTTAATAATTAATTGATAATGTAAAATAACCATCTCATCTCAGAGGACTCCTTTTCACAGCTAGTAGATGAGAGTGGTGCCAATAAATCATTACTAGTCAAACTAAAATTACTTTGTATGGTTATGGTTTTATTGAATTTGTCTGGTAATGTTGAGCCCAATCCTTGACCTACCTCCTCTGTGCAGTGTTGTCCCTCTCCCTCAGATTTTACCAACTACCACCTAAGTCATGTGTCAATCTGAAATATGACGAAAGGGCATCTGATGAAATACTTCCTTTAAGAGTTACAAAGTCAACAGAACTGTTCTGGTAGGTAAAGGAGGACAATTTGTCATTTATGTCAAATTTGAGCTCTTTAGCTTTGCAAAGTTGTTGCTCACTTGTACACACAAGTTTTGGCTGTTAAGGTTGGCCTATCAAAAAAGACTCCTTTGCAACTAGTTTGCTGCTAGAGGCCTCTGTTTGCCTTAAAGGAGGTTCTTCAAGCTATTTCAGGTATTCCATAAGAATTAAATGACCATGAATTCATTCGTATGGCTGATCCAAATTGGGACTGGCTTCCAGGATCCTCAGAACTGTGTGACTCTTTAAATCTGCTGCAACTCATTAAGGAATCTAACTAACTTGACTTAATGATAACAAACACATCTTACTACTAGGCCATGGCAAATTTTCCCCTAGTGAGTAGAATGTCACAAATTAGAGTAAAATACTGTGTATATATACGATAGAGCTCCTCATTTCCATTGATATGCACCAAAATTGTACTAAATCAGACCAGTGGTTGAGAAATCATGGCTCAAAAACGTTTGCAGATAAAGTTCCCCTTAGTGTCAGAATTATACAACTGACCTTTTCCAAAATCCCTCAAACTCTTCCTCCCATTAAGGTCTGTGTGGAAATTAAATTTTAAAATGATCCATGGAATGTTTTTTGAGTTATCGCATTAACACAAAGGATATGTGGTGTAGGATGCTGCGACAGCATACTGGTGGCCGACTGTACTGTGTTGTAGGGTGTTGGTGAAATGTCCGGTGTCTTAACTTGACCTCTGTCTGTGCAACAGCCTTATCATCAGCGACCTGTGAGAAGGGGGGACTGGGGAGGGCCTGGCCACCCCATATCTTATGCCATTATCCCAAGTAAGTTTGGCTTTTTGATTATTTTTGAACCAGCATTGGTTCCTTTATTAGGACTTCAAATAAATAAAATTTAGATCTGTTTATAACCCCTGTTTTCATTTACTAATATTATTAAAATGGACAATACTTTTAAATGCAGCTGACTTGGACCACTCCGGTCAAAAATATTGAGAATGAAAGACTGTTGAGGATGAAAACTAACTGAATAAGTGAATTTTCTGTGAGACCTACCATTTCAAACATTCTGCGACACCACATCTGGACTATAACTTAGATCCACATTAGATGTTGATGTGTTATAGCTGTTATGGGGTACAATTGTTGATTTCTTTTCAAGAATTGTATCCCACATTGTTAAAAAACCTTATAAAATATTCTGGATCATTTCTGAAGTTTCATGGATAGTTCCTCTGGCTTACTTATGTACACTCCAATAGCGAGCCAAGACATACTACATTTACTGAATTAGACCTATGTGGTCATCACCGAGAGCAAGTGTATATCCCCAAAATGTCCCCAATACATTACGTTGAAAAAGCAATTCCCCTGATTGAACTCCTCAAATAAAATGTAAAGCTATGTCCACATATTTTTTCTTTTGTAAAAGAAAAAAAGTTTCCCTTAGTGTGTAGACTATGAACAATTAGTGTGAAATATGACATATAAGAGACAGATCTCCTCAAGTTGATTAATATGCAACACATCTGGAGTAAATGTCAGACAAACTGTTTTTTGTAAAAAAAAAATTAATTCCCCCCCTAACGAGTAAAATATGGACATTTAAAGTCAAGTATAATATATAGATCTCTGCGAGTTGAATTATATGCATAAAAGTTATACTAAATCATGCCAATGGTTAAGAAGTAACCATTGAAGATGTAAGTAAGATAGAGCTCCTCGAGTCGATTCATATGCACCAAATTTGGAGTAAATCGGACCAAATATTTGGAAATTATGGCTTGACAGTTTTGGAGATGAGTCCATTATATCGTTACCTTTTCGAGAATATAATAATGTCTGTAGTGCAACCTATGGCATAAAAGATTTCTGCGCAGGGTTGCCATGTGTCTGAAGTCAGGAGGAGTTGTATCAAGTCAAAAGAAGATCGCTAGGTGGAATGCAAAATGAGATAGACTCTACAGCACTGCCTTATTGATGAGCTCCTGCATTAAAGCATAATTATGTGATGCTTTAAGAGAATGCAGATGCAAAGCATATGTCAGGACTCCTATTAATGCACGCACTGGCAAGGCGCTGAGACGAAGCTCTGTATGTTTAATAGATTGAGACATGTGCTCTCGGCCCGAGGGACGGTGGGACAATTGATCGAGAACAATTTCCTCATTTAGATATCCACTGTGTCTCCCATCCTCACCCCTGTGTCTCTATCTCCCTCATTCACTGACATGCTGGCCATCCCTCTGTTTTCATAGAAGTCAATGAAAACATCAGGCTCCAGCTCACTGGTTCGGAAGTTATTTC
This sequence comes from Lophius piscatorius, assembly GCA_009660295.1. Classification (NCBI taxonomy): domain Eukaryota; kingdom Metazoa; phylum Chordata; class Actinopteri; order Lophiiformes; family Lophiidae; genus Lophius; species Lophius piscatorius. Next base: position 15,755 of record VRLP01004798.1, read on the forward strand.
ACACAGTTCTAAGGATGCATTTCAGAGGAAATGTGTTATTTTACTACATGACACCATGTTGAAGTTAGTTCAAACGTAGCTGTTATTTCAAGAGATTCTTCCTATCAAGAACTATCCAATCCATACTCTGCTAGACAAGATTCATGATGTTCCCAAGTTTAGTAATAGAAATAGCTCTGCAAAGAATGACGTAGGGGAGCTGAGAAAAACAATAAAACCCTGCTTATATTCTCACCACACCCAGCCAATACCAGTGCAAAACAAACAAAAAACAATCGATGCCGGGGCCGCTGCAAGACTCCCCTAAACACCGCAGCCCTTCAAATTAAATAACAGCATGCTAATATGGCCGGGATTTCAACGCTAATATGCTGCTATTTAGTAGCTTTTAATTTGCAGAATAAGAATTGGCACTCTTTCATCCTTGAAATGTTACATCTAATCGCGCTAATTGGCATTGAGCGTGAAGTACGACGGAGAGATTTGTGTACACATTCACAGATCTATACGAGCATTTGCATATTTTCAATATATTAAGAGATTTATGTGTGCATGTATAGATTTTTACAGATTTGTTTAGACATTTGTAGATCAATGTAAGCACTTAAAGGTGCATCTTTTGAAGCAGATTCTAAATACATGGATTAAGAGTTACACACAAATTTGAAAATAGTTTCAACACAATAATGGCCCAATTATTAAAGTCAAAACTGAAGGCAGAGCTGGAAACAAAGCCAATACACAGGCAAGGATTCCTTCCCAGTGTAAGATTTTTAGTGATCGATTGACTTTTAATCTATTTGGTCTGGAATAAATCCTTAACTTTTTCTCACACAGGTAAAAGAATAATCCGATAAATGTATTATTGTATTATATACGTATGGAAACACATGTAAATAGACATGTAATGTAAATAGACAACCAATGAGTGTGTTTGGTTCAAGTTGACCACTATTTTTGCTCCATTCTCCATACAGAAATGACTCGGGCCACTTTGGTCTGACTTTCCTCTGACTTCCACACTGTTGACCGTCTCCCAAAGCAACCACCGTCGGGGGTCACTTAGCCTGCAAATCAGTCCGGAAAATGGAAAAAAAGAGCAATCTATTAGCCAAAAACATGGCCCTCATTTTCAACTTGACGGAAATCCACCTCCTGCCTTGAATTCTTTGAAATCGAATTTCAATGCCTGAAATACACTTTGGCAGACACCCCTCCAACACACACAACATAACAGAGCCACACTACAGTATCTAATTTTGTTGAGAGGATGACTGACAGACTCCATCATCAGCATGATGGGCACTTAACAGCATGTCAGACACAGTTGAGATGACCTGCCCTGAATAGATAATGGGCAATAATACACTTCTAGAAAAGTAACAATTTAAGGGACATAATGGGGGGGAAGTAAATACTGGCTGGGTGGAAACACAGCAGCTGTGACTTCAAGTCCTTTAACAAATTCAGAAACTGTACATTAATGAAATGCCAACAGTACCTGAAATATTACATTTTTAGTCCTCATAATTTGTATTAAATGAATTCGATGGAAGGTTTCTATATAAAAAATGAAGTAATGAGAGAGACAAGAGAAAAGCAAACAGTGTTTGTAATTCCGTGAAAAAACAAACACAGCAAATCATAGGGATCATGTGGAGGTAAATATGCTATTACCACCGTATTGCAAGGAAGGAAGGCAACAGCAGGCTAAAACTGACTAACTAGAAAGAAAATGCATTTAAAATCTAAGAGAAAAGGAAAAGGAAAACTTTAGTTAAAATACAATATATCAATTAATATTGTGAGTTCAACAGTACAATCTCTCTATACTAAGTCATAAATAATAGAATTCTCAAACAATTGGGGGAACACTTAAATCATACATTGGAACTTGATGAACAAAATATAAAAGTAGAACATATTTAATGATATTCATTGTGCAGTTCATTCATAACAAAATGATATACGAAGCGTCAATGGAAATCAAAACCATTAACTGGATGGCTGGATTCTTAATCATAAACAAAAATGAAATCATAAACATATCCAACTTGTCTTTATTTTATTGCAGCGACTCATAATGTGGCTCAGGAGTGTTTTTGGCCCCCACATGCCTCCCCTCCTGACAACATCTGGACATGCTACTGATGAAACAGCAGATGGTGTCTGGGGGATCTCCTCCCGGACCTGCATCAGGGCATCAGTGAGCTCTTGGAAAGTCTATGATGCTACTCGATGGCGTGTGACGCGCAGATACATCATGTCTCAGAGGTTCCAATCGGCATTCTGATCTGGGGAATGTGAGGATCAGTCCATGACATCCACACCGCTATCATCTACACAACTGGTCCCCAACATTTTCCAAGTCAAAATCACTTTCCATATACTAATATAGGCCCAGCACTCCTATTCCAAAATGTATATTTTTACAAGCAGTCAAATTTTAATGTAAATACTAACTCTTTGTGGCGTTTTCCGGCCACAGTATAACAAAGAAATGGAATACTTGGAATACTCACTGTCCTTAAAAATCAGACTAGCAGCAAGAAATGAGCCCATGAATGACTTTGGAACATGAACATTAAACACAGTTTAGGTAAAGACAGAACATAAATATTACAAGCAGATGCTACTTGTATTCTGTTTCACATGTCAGCCTTGTGGGTGGCTAGTATAGCCTGTGATCTTTCTCACCCAAGATGATAATTTTTCTCTCACAAGCATCATTTGTTTATTTCTTATTTTTAACTCTTTGGATAGTTTTAATCATTATTAATTAGGATTCTGATTTTGTGATGTGTGTGTGTGTTTTTCTTTGTCATGCCAAATTACCTGCAATATATTTTCTAAAATCTATTTAGAGTAAACGTTTTATTTTTTCCCATTTAGCAGTCACTGATGGTAGTAAAACAGATAGGTTTAAGTGTGCATAACTCATTTTAATGGTTCTTAAGGATTATCCTGTTGTTTTAAACAGATCCTTGGGGCCTAGCACAGATTGTTCAGAGGGGAGCTACCATTAACAGATGCGATTGATGGTGTATTTGGCTAACAGGGGCTACCAGTCAGGGGCATTATCAGAGGAAGACGAGAAGCCAAGCAAGAAGCTAGCCAAGCCAACTAAGTATCGCACCCTTTAAATGGAGATCTGGTCTAAACCTCCAGTACAGAAGTTATCGGACTCCTATAAAATCACATAATCCTTTTCACCAACTCTTACACTCATTTCATTCACTAATTGATAGAGTGTATTCATAATAATAACAGTGTAACAATGAGAAAGTGGTGTCTAGTAATGATGAACCTACAGAGAATTATCACCTGAATCCGCAGCTTCTTTAGGTATTGTAATGAATCTCAGCTCGTTCTTCAGAGATAAAGGTCTCCTTAGTGTCGGAACTTTGCAACCGACCTTTAACAAAATCACTCCAGTTCATCCTCCCACAAATGTACAACCCGAGGATCTGCGGCTGTGATGATGATTCCATTATATACGCAACTTTTTGGGGATATAATGATTTAGAAATGAATGGTGCTGTTGCATTTAGGTGTTTCCAAATAGTCAAACAGAGCAGTCTGGGCACACAGTGGTTATCCCTACATTTGTAACATGAATTCAACCAATCAGACAGTTATCTCCCAATCCCTTTAAAAGCAATACATAACTAGACCTCTGCTGTCATTCCCCACAGTCAAGGTAGATCCCTGAAAAGTCCGCAGTCCCCTTACTTGTATAAGCAATACCCCTGAGTGAATTCTTTAAATTAAATGCCAAGTAATGTCCAAGATCTCTGTGATTTGATTCATAGGCTTCAATTTTGGACTAATTCAGTTAAATGGTCGAGAAATTATGGCCAAAAACTTAGAGCTACTAGAGGTAAAGCTCCCCCTAGGGTCAGAAATATAAAATGGACCTTTGGCGTAATCAATGCAGTTCTTCCTCGCATCAATATCTATATATATCAATATAAATATCTGGGTATAAAGTGTGGAAATGATCCATATAAATAGCTTTTCAGGTATGTCTGGAAAACAGTGTTTTTTGCAAAAAGCTCCCCCTAGTATTTAAAATATGAACTACTAACGTAAAACACAATATATACAAGATATGTATCCTCGAGTAGATTCATATTCACACAGTCTAGCAAAATTGAATAAATGCTTGAGAATTTATGACCGAAAAACTTTTGGTGAAAGAGTTCCCCCTAGTGTCAGAAATATATAATAGATCTCTCCCAAAATCAATAAATGTTTTCCTCACACCAATGTCTATGTGGGTATAAAATGTTCTAGCCATACTGAAAAAATATTTGATGGATCATTTTCAATTTTTTTTGTGTTTCAATTTTCCTTAGTTCAAGGAAGAACTGAAGTTTCTTTGGTAAAGTTTGGTTGTATATTACTATTATATTATTACTGACACTAGGAAGAGCTTTATCTACAAAATTGTCAGACCATAATTTCTCAGCCATTGATTCAATTTAGTCCAAATTTAGAAGCTTTTTTTTTTTCAGACAGAACTGAAAGGCTATTTCATGGATTATTTTTCAAATGTTATAGCCACAATCACCTTAGTTTGAAGAAGAACTGGATTGATTTGGGAAAGGTCGATTATATATTTCTGACACTAGCGGGGAGCTTCATCGCTAAACATTTCCACACCATAATTTCTCAACCATTTTGTCAGATTTAGTCCATATCTGGTGCATATGAATCCATTTGGGGGGTTCTAATTGTGTGTTACTCCTATAGTTCAAATTCTACTCACATGGGGGGAGCTTTTTTGTTGAAAAATACCTTAGGTATTTTTAATGTACAATTTATTTTTTATTTATTAATTGTCCATGCTAGTTTCTAAATCAGATAATATATTTGTTTCGGTGTGCGGCAGCAACATGCAACAGGGTCTTTTAATACATTTCTTAAGAAAATAAAAAATAAAAAAAATAAAAAAAATAGCATAGTTATACATTAATATGTGTATTACAAAGTATAACAAATTACATTCTAAAAAATAAAATTATCATAATACATCTGTGATGTAGTAATACAGATTACATCACAAAACATAAAGTGAATATAATCGGTGCAGATGAAAAAATATGACTACATGTCTTAGATAATAATTGTAAATAGAAAACAGTAAAATGACTACAGTTACATTTATTCTTCTCTGAGATTATCACAGCATTCCTAAACACTCGATAGCATACACTGGCAAATATGCTAACAATGTATTTCGTTACCCCAAATATTCATACAACAAATGAAATATCTATGGTTCAAGTCCTAACACTAATGTACCAAAGGGATGCGTTTCCTAGGGAAAATAAAAGCATTAAGCTTTAAGACTGGCCTTAAAGTATGCAATGTCAGTCACATCAAACACACACGCACACGCACACACACACACAGACACACACACACACAGGAGGAATGGCTCCTCCGTTGGGATCAACGGCACTAAATTAACAGACATAATAACAATAAAGGTATAATAAGCAGAGAAGTGCTATATTAGTAACAATACCACCAACATTTAATATAGGGCCTTTTCTAAAGCGATGCCGAGGAAATCTTGTTTTGAATAAAAGCACGTCATTATTGTGATACATTAAGGTCTAAGGTGGAAATGAGGAGCAACTGAAAATAGTTCGAACAAAGAAATAGAAAGAGGAGGGAAAGACAGAAGAGATAAGAGAAGGAGTAATAGTGAGACTCGAATAGAGGGAGATTCAGGAAAAGAGAGGGAGAGTTGTGTTTTATCACCCTAGAGGCAGCAGCTTACTTCAGATAAGAGACGGAAAACAAGCAGCAACTGGTAATTGTTTTGCGCAAGCAAGTCCCAAAGGCTTGATGGCAAGAAATCGGCGTAAAAAGATAATTAAAAAGCTACTTTGAATGGTTGAGCAACTCAGCCTGTTTATTTGTGCAATGGCGTGAGTGAGATGGCAACAGAGACTGAGGCACAACAGAAAATAGCAAATATTCCCAAAACCATGTTACCCACAGTCCAGGCAATCTAATAATGAGGGTTAATTTCCATTCACTTGTAGAGTAGAAAAAGCTCACGGAGCCGTGGCAAACCCACACTCAGATTAGAATTGCATCATATAGAAAGACTGCCAAGCAAAGGCCGGAGAATGATGAATGTATTGATGCATCTGCGCATGATCAGATGGTTTGAAAGCTTCAACATGTTTAAGGGGCCAACTTCGTCTGCATTCTTTTTTACAATTTTAAAATGTGACTCCCACTCAGCAGTTAGCTGATGCCCTCCCTCAGCCCACTAACAAGAAGTGTGCCGATTGAATAATCATGGAAAGTGTTAGATGGGAGGATTTGAGCTGGGAGGTGGAAGAAGATTTGATTATCATTAAACTTTAAATTTAATGAGAAAAAAAACATGATTCAAAGTTTCTCTTCGGCTCAGTGTGGGAGACGGAGAAGCAAACAGCAGCAGCAGTTTAGGAAGCTCCAGTGTGGATGGATAGAAGGAATAAATGCAAACACATAAACAATCCTGTGGGAGGTTGCTAGTAGAGGTACCAGATGTGCTGGACCTGCAAGTTCAGCTTATATTGTGTGTTTACAGATGATGAAACCCATAACGATCGGCTCTGCGTCAGAAGGTGCACAGACGTCATGGGTTGTTTGTGTAGGAGAGTGATAGGCAGCTTCCCATTGGCCAAATTCAGCTTCTAAATGCCTTCCTTCAGACCGGAGGGAATTCTGGAGCTGTCAGAGACTCACTAACTTTGTTTTCTGTGGATGATATGTCTCTCTGTGGATCTGTTTCGTCCAAGAGCCTTTGAAATAGTTTCGTAACCCAAAATATTTCAATCACTCACCTTTGTCACCAGAAAAAGGAGCTGGGGATTTCTTTGGATTCTGGCAATGTGGGCTTCTGGTGAGACCTACACAAACCACCCTCAGGCTTCTGATAATGGTCATTTCAGGGCTCATTTGACTGAATGGCACTGGTAGTAGTCAGGCGTGAATGTTGTTTTTTATGTTTGGGTTGTTTTTGTATTTTTTTACACTATGGAGTTCATGTTACTCACAGTCAGTCAAATAACGAGGGTTAATTTCCATTCACTTGTAAAGTAAAACAAGCTCAGAGAGCCGTGATAACCCACACTCAGACTAGAAGTTCATCATAAAGAAAGACTACCAAGCATAGGCAGGACAATCATCAATGTATTGATGCATTTATACATATAATATATATATATATATATATATATATATATATATATTATTTATAAAATAAAAACTTTTTTTATACTTAAGTAACTTATTTTCATGTTAAATTGCGTTTGATGATTTATCAAGAAAAAAGAAGAAAGCAAAAGGCGGTTATATACTTTTGTACAGCCAAAAATGACTCTTATGTATGCCTGTTTAATTTTTATCTAATGTTTCAACTTGATGAGAATGAGATATAGTGAGTGCTCCACAACTGTGAAAGAAAAATTAATCTGGGGGACTCTTGGCCACCTGTACTTTCAGCACCCTACAGGGTTTATATACAGGAGATGTTATAGGGTATCTTGTTTGTCTCTGTGAGGTGCCAAGCATGTCTAATGAATGTTTAAGTATTTCTTTAATATATGCAAACTGATGTCTACTGCTGGCTACCATCACAGTTGGATGTGCCCAGAAAACCTCCATGGGGTGGCACCTAAGAGGCATTAAAATCACTTGTTGAGCCAGTATCCAGCTGGCTCAACAAGTGATCAACATGAAGAGGCAGCAGCTCTCATCTGAGGTGCCTTTGGTTTTCTGAGCTCCTCAACCTACGGTATATCTTTAAGCCTGAGCCCAGACTTACAGAAAGCAAGCTGTTTTTGGTCAATCAAATTTTCAGTGGTGTAGTTGCCACCCAGAGCTCATGGCTATGAGTTTAGACTTGGAACATCAGTCACCATTGAGCGCAACAGCCAGATTACTATTAATGCTACACCAAAGACCCCTGCCCTTCTCATGTTGTGTTTTGTCATCCTTCTCAATCAAGAGCCCAAGACGCATAAACTCCTTAAATTGAAGCAGCAGCTCATTCCCAATCGTGACGGAGTAATCTGCCGACTTCCAGCTGAGGACATTGAGTTCGGATTTAGAGGTATCAACCGGAGTAAAAATTAACAGGCGGTAATAATAATGCACCAATGTGTCTATGTGTCAAAATGGTCTAGAATCCATGAATATGGATTTTGGGGAGCTGTGATGGGAGTTTATCCCAGCTGATATGCGCTTCAGTCTCCATGTTATTACACTAACAAGCATGTGCACATATGGAAGTCAAAACAAGAACGGAGACATTTTAGCAGCCAATGCTCCACTTATGTATGTATGTTGTTGGATTTCTGCAAAACCACCTGCCCACACGCCGACGCCATAACCAACAGTCACATCGAATATGGCGCTCAACACCTGTAAATGTTAACACGTACTCTGACAGGAGAGGTAGAATATCCACACCTCTTCTTTATCTCATTTCATTAATATGCATTTACTGTAGCCGCTGCCTGGCTGGATCCATGATATATATTGATCTCTGGCTAACTGGGCCAGCCTGCTGACATGTCCACACTCACATTTAATCGGTAAAAGATTAATACAGATGAACAGAGGCGAAAGAGAGAGAGAGCAGTTGACATTAAATTCCATGTCTTTTGTGAGTATAACAAGGGCAAACTTTAAAGAGATATTAAAAGCCCTCTGTTGTGTGTAGGTTATTAATATGAGTACAACTCATATTTGGAAGAAAAAAAATAAAGTTTGGTCACTTTGGACTACAATTTGAAAGTAGCTTAATCCTCAGAATGATGTGTCACCCTGTGTCTGTATGAGATGAACCTGCCTTTCACCAACATCTACATGAGTATCCTACTTAAGAGAGGCAGTGGTCAAGATGAGGTCACACACACCGCTGTCATCCAGAGGGGTATTCACATCCTGTTGTGAAAGAAAACATCAACAACCATTCTCTAGACCAAACCACATGGTGCGATCAACAACAAATTAGGAAAGCTTTGTAGCAGAAAAGTATTGAGCACCATACAAAGATGCAAAACTGTACATTAAGTGTGATGGAAAAAGTGGATATTGATTGGTGGAGTCAGGTTTCTCTGAGATCTGAGATGAAACCTGGCAGCAGAATTCTGTATAATTTGCAGTTTTTGCTTTCTTTTTGAATATTATCAGATGAGGCACCTTCTGGCCAATAGAGAGTCAATAATGTTGGTGTTAAGGACAGAGTGGGTAATTATAAATGATATCTCAATCTGAGTAAATAGCAGGGCTTTATGAAGATCTAGTTCTTAATATCAGTAAGTCATGACATACTAAAGGACACATCAGTTTGACTGATGAGTATAGAAATGCTTTCACAATCAGAAAATCTGTACTCAAAAAATAAATATATTGAATTAACTCAATCCAAATCCAATCAAATTTATTTCCAAACTCTGTTTTTAACTCCCAACTCCGTTCTTCACTAATCTTAAGTGATGCTGGAAAGCTGGTCCACGCGTTTGTCTCCTTCAGACTGGATTACTGTAACGCACTTCTCATCGGGAACCTATAACTTTTAATTAACACTGATGCTTGCTACTTTTTTGCTAATATTTTTATTTTATATATATATATATATATATATATATATTTATATAACTCATATATTATCTGCTTTTACCTTGTAGCACTTTGAGATTTGATCCAAATGTAAAGTGTGTTATAAATAAAATGTATTATTATTATCTAAAAATGCTTTTTATTTTATTTTCAAACACAAAAAATACAAAGTTATGAATATTATATTGCATCTTTTCAAAAAGATTCCCCTAAGTACACCTTAAATCTTACTCACTGAATCTTTATCCTCTAACGAAAACATATAAAACAGAAGTAAACAGCCTACATTATTCTATCAACTGTGACCCTCTGTAATTACCTCATTAATCTGTATGTTCATAATTAATTTATAGCCTATTTACCTAAAAACACACACACAGACATCATCATCAGTGATAGTTTCTAGTAGAGGTGCAATGCCAGGAGGCCCAGTTTGATCAAATCGTCAATCAGCCTCACTTGAGCATTAATTGAGGCTGATTGGGTCCCGTTTACATTCATGCGCCATACACGCACACCAAGCATTAGCTACCAGGGCTCCGAACATCCCACAAGTGAACCAGAAAACACAAAGCTCGCAATTTGTAACACCGGTAAGGACAAAATGCTGCTAAGGAACAACCCCGAAAATTTTGGGCACAAAGAACTCTGTCACACACTTCAAATTGAATCACCCTGAGAAACATAACAAGTTAAAAAGCTAATGTTAGCAGAGTACTATAACCGTGTACCCTTTTTATGCATCATCTCATAAATAATTAGTATCTGACAAAATTATGCATGATTAGGTGTTGAAGCAATAATACCAGTACACAAATGTGTCCTTGTTTCAAAGCCACTATTCTCACATTAGAAATGTGAATAAACGCATGAACAGGTCAAAGTTCAAGACTGAATGCTGACTCTCTTATTTTAGTGCTGCTTGAGCAGTTTTCCGCAGTGTACCCCAGCGGTTTGGTACTTTAAGCCAAAGAAACAGTTATAAACTGTATCAATCCTGTCATAAGCTGTTTATTCATGTTCCAATATTTTTGGCAGGTCAGTCTTTTCCTTTTTTAAACATGGACCTCAAAAGGATATTAATATTAAAGTATTACTGCTACAATGCTCCGAGTCATCAAAATGTATTCTTCTCTAGGTTGCCTCTTAGCATGTCTGGGTTCCTCGATTTGTTTTGAAAATATACAGGATCAAAACATAAAGTCCAGCTTTACACTCATTAAGTTATTGTTGCTTTGCTGTCAGTCAAGTACTTGAAATCCGTAATGCTTGGCCAAACAAACAAAAGAGTGAAGGGGACTCCAGACATAAAATAAACCACTCCAAACATTTCCCCAAACTGTCCTAATCCTGTAACAATGATCTTCCTAATGGCCTCCAATTTCTCTCCACTGCCACACCGTAGACACCGTAGAAGTACATTTCCCCATGTATGGTTTTAATGTTAGTGTCAATGGCCAAAACATCCAATATATTTCAAGTCATTCAGGCAACAATTCTGTCATCGGTGATCCGTCAGCTTTGATCCAAGTGTGCGCTGTGTTTTATTATCTGGCCTGTCTAATGCTGCTGACATCTTGGTTGAAGCCCATCACACCTCCAAGCTGCAATCAGTCTGAAGCTGCGTTAACCCAAAGACAAAAGGGGTGGAGACGTCTTGACGGGCAGATTGTATTATGTATGTTAATAAATATATGGTGCACACATCTAATGAAGTCACATTCATATGCTCATTCCTTCTGCACTGCAGTTCTGACTGCAGAGCTAGAAACCTCTCACATTCAGTTCCTCTGTCTCCATCCCCTCAAAGTTAAGGACTGTGCAGTCTGGGCGAGACAGTTCACACAAAAAAAATTTGAGTCTGGTTATTTTCTAAGCACTGCCATGCTTACACAAAGAAGGGTGAAGTTTCTTAGTCCACAAGAACTTATCTGAAATTTCACTACAAAACAGTATTGCTGTAAATGCAACTGAAACGGATGAGGACTTATTATAAAACTTAATAAAGACAACTTAAGCCAATACTAAAATATTCCAGAAGAATATTGGCTCATGCCCATGAATGAACTCAGTTTCCCACAGTCCTCTATGTTGTTCAAACCAGGACCCTTCTTGCTTTGTGATCCCATCAGCCATCCCTGATTCCTGGTGGCCATTTTTCATGTAGATTTCTATGTGGGTCTAGCAAGCATCTTAATTTGCCACTTTGTGTGCCTATTCACCACAAACACACTGGCAAAAAATGAATTGAGATGTAGTTTGAATTCATAAGTATTACATTTCAAGAGAGTACCTAAACCAATTAAACTATAAAATATGGAGTTTATATCAAAGCCAAACCTTCAGACGATGAAAAATTGCTCTAAGCTGACCATAAATAAACAAAATTGTATAACAAAGGAAATCGGTTGAGTGCTGAGAGCCACTAACTCTTCATCATCCTCTAATTTCCCTTTCAACTCCCCTTCTCCTCATTCTCTTTCCAATTTCTTCTTCTTTCCTATTTCCCTTATCTCCCCATTGCCTCTCCTCATCCCCTCGCTATATTCTCCTTCCTTTTCTTTCCAATCACATTGCAGCTGTTGCTAGCAGCTGGTAAAAGAGAGCAAGAAAAAAAAAAGAAGAGATATCTCACCTTTAATAAATATTTTGTTGCTCACTAAGAGATGCCCATTCCAGCACATACATAATTCATGGGAAGAGGTCTCTCTTCTTTCTCAGGGAGAATACATGTCTTGTATTTGAAACCTCCATCCCTCCACTCCTCCCTCCATCTCATTCCTTCTGATCCCTGCATTCGCCCACCTTCGCTTGTCAACGTTGAAGGATTTCTTTAAAAAGCTTAGTATTGACAGTATGCTGTGTTAGCGTTTAGTTTAAATGCATGTGCAAGTCTGAGCCATGCCCTGTTTTAAAGACGCAATACGGCTAGTCACCAGAGGGTCCGGCTTACACTCCACACACACTACACTCCACACACACACTCACTGTCCTCCTGTAAACACAGCAATACACATTTGGTGGCGATAAGGTTGTTTGTTTGACTTTTTCCACCAACACGTCTTGGCGGTTGATGAGAATTTGTAAGTTAGTTAATCAATGAGTTATACCCCAATACTCAAACTGTATTGGGGAGACAAGTAAAAATCTTAGAACCCTGTTGGTTTACGGTTCGTGAACAAAAACCATATGAAATTCAGCTTTTGCACCTCATTCGTGCCAAGTTTTGACATGGCACGAATGAACGATTTCAACTACTGTAGACCCATGCTTTCATCCCCGACAGCAAAGTTATATCTCCAAAGGTTTCTTATCCACTGCGTTGTACAAGCGATCCCCTTGATTCAATGGTGGCGCTGATGATTCCATAAAATCCACAACTTTTTTTGGGATATAATTAAATGTGAAGATATGTCCACCTTATTTTTTGTCAAGAACGCCACCCCCAGTGAGCAAAATATGAACTATAAGAGAAAAACACAACCTACTCAAGGTAGATCACCTTGAGTCGAATCATATGCACCAAATTTGCATTAAATCAGACCAACGGTTGAAAAATTATGGCCCAAAATGTTTGAAGATAAAGCTCCCCCTTGTGCCAGAAATATACAACCCAACCAGCTGTTCCCCCACTAAGATCTATGGAAGATAAAGTTTGAAAATTAACTGTCACAGCTCAGCGTTAACTTCGGTCCTATAGTCCCAGTGCCGTAACATTATCTATGAATTATGTCGGAAAAGAAGTGTTTTTTCTAAGAAGCACTCCCTAGTGAGTAAAATATGAACCCTTGAAGTAAAACACAATGTATACAAGATATATCTCCTCGAGTCGATTCACTTGCACCAAATTTGGACTAAATCAGACCTACAATTGAGAAACGATGGTCCGAAAATATTTGCAAATAAAGCTCCCTCTTGTGTCAGGAATATACAAGTGATTTTTGCCATAATCAATGCAGATTTTCCTCGTACTAAAGTCTATGGATTTAATATTAGAAAATGATCTGTGAAATCGACATCATGCTAATACGAAGGATCTGTTGCGGCGGTGGAGATGACGATCCAATAATATCCCTGACTTTCCAGGGATATCATTCGGGACACATGATCACCAACTAATTGAGAGTGGCTAAATTGCATCAGAGGAAGTGAGCATATTATGCAGCAATCTAGGACAGATGAAATACTTATTGTCGTCGAGGTTGTGTTCTAACAAGACTGAACAAAAAATGCAGGAAAAATTTCCACAAAATTCCGTAGAATGGGGGAACATGGTCTTGGGGAGGATTATGTTTTGTACTGGATAAGGGTAAAGATTGTAGTTTTCTTTTCCTTTTAATTATGCAAAAACTGATCCAGTTTCTGCAAACTATGAGGATAGTAATGTTTATCCTTGTTAAATACTGTACACAAATACACTACAACATTGTGCAATTAGTACTATTCATTGACTCATTCCAATGAATACAATAGAATAGAATAGACATTAATTATCACTGCTGCAGAATGATGAAAGGCAGTTTGTTGCTCTTGGATTAGCAGCATGTAAGAGAAAATACAAAGGCATGCTTAACACAAAATACAAAAACGCATGAAAGCAAAACAAAGGCATTGCGTAAGACGGAATACTGCAGAGGATTTCTCTGAATGTACACTACTGTGCAATCCTTCAGATTATTGAACTAGAGGAATATTCAGTGTTGCAATAAGACGACTATATCACAGTGTCATCAATTATTGCACTTTGAATAATTGCATGGTATGGGTATGTTAGTTGCACATCCTTCATGAGGAGTTAATGTTGGGTGTCCTCAGTTCTCAGTGTGTATTTTTTTTTTTGTTTGGGTTGGTGTTGGGAGTGTGTGGGCATTTAACAGTTTTTAGGTAAAAAAAAGTTTTTCAGTCTGTTTTTTTTGGACCTGAGTGTCCGTTATCTCTTTCCAGAGGGGTTGGGGAGAAAAGGGGATGTCCACGGTAAGTAGGGTTTCCGCTGGAGACGGCCAGTGTAGAAGTCTCTGAGGGAGGGTAACGTTGTCCCAATCAATCGCTCTGCTGCCCTAACCACCACTGGTGGTCCTTCCTGTCCTCTGCTGTACAGCTGGTGTACAACACCGTGCAACAGTAGGTCAGCAGGCTCTCTATGGTGGACCGATAGAAGTTTATCAGCAGGTCTTGAGGGAGGTGAGCCTGTTTCAGATTTCTGAGGACACAAAGTCTCTGTCGGGCTTTGGGCTTTTGACTTACTCTAACCACCTGTCGAGAGATGTTCGAAGGAACTTGAACACTTCACCCTCTCTACCTCCTCTCTGTGTATGCAGAGGGTTAGCGTGCTCGGTGTGTTTCGATCTCCTGGGGTCCAGTATCATTTCCCCAGTTTAAGCTGTCCTCGGGTCCAGGTTGTTGATGCAACACAATTCTGTCAAATGCTGAACATCCTCCCTGTAGGCTGACTGGTTGTTATCTGTGATCAGTCCTACAATGGTTGTGTCGTCCGCAACTTGACGATGGTGTTGGAATTAATGGGGGACTAGTAGTAATTTGTGAGGTATTATAGTGTTGAAAGCAGAACTAGAGCCAACAAACAGCATCCTCACATAATGTGTCCCTCTGGTCCAGGTGTGTGATTATGATTTCATCCTCTGTTGATCCGTTTGCACGATATGCAAACTGATGTTGGTGGAGTTCAACAGGGAAAGCAGCTTTAATGTGGGGGAGGATGAGTCTCTCTTAAAGCATTTGGTGATGATGGGGTGAAAATAACTGGGCAGTAGTCATTTAGACAGTTCACTGTGTTCTTTTTGGGTACTAGAACAATGGTGGCCAACAGATTTTTGGAGCAAGACGTTGAGGATAGCGGTGAATACCTCTTTTAACTGGTCCACGCATGCTTAAAGTACCTATCCTGTGACTCCACCTGGACCAGCTGCTTTCCTTCCGCCGACTCTACTTAGAGCGGATCTGTCCTGCTGTTAGTGCAGTTGAAAGGGGTTGTCTGTCACTGAATCAGTTCTTTGTCCGCTTTAACCACCACAACAAGGAGGACAAAATCTATCCTGCCCTACCAGAGTGTCCAGTAGAGTGCTGTCCGTGGAGTTCATGGCTGTAAAGTTCTCCTGTAGCCGATGAGTGTCTTTATTCCCTGTCAAATGCACTTTAAGTGCGTATGCACTTACATACGCTGTATGTATCTGTGTTTGGCTTTCTTGATGCCACTCACCAGGTTCCTTCGTGCTTCTTTGTAGGCCAGCAAGTCCCCTGATTTGAAAGCAGAGTGACCTGCTCCAAGCAATGTCCGGACCTCACTGTTGAGCCACGATTTCTGGTTTGGGAACACCTTACCAGTCTTTGTTAAGGTCATACTCTCAGCACAGAAGTTTATGTAGGAGAAAAAGGCTGACGTGTGATCCTTCCAGGTCTGTCCTCT
Organism: Lophius piscatorius; assembly: GCA_009660295.1. NCBI lineage: Eukaryota > Metazoa > Chordata > Actinopteri > Lophiiformes > Lophiidae > Lophius > Lophius piscatorius. The sequence goes on from VRLP01004798.1 coordinate 31,818, forward strand.
AAGCCACTATCCCCCAATCTGTGACACTGAAGCAGTCCTGCAGGGTTGAGGTTGCTTCTTCAGTCCATACCTGAACTGCTTTCATGAGTTGTCTCTGTCTGCAAATCAGAGGTTTTATTTGCTGAGATCTCGGATAGAGACAGATGATCTGAGAGTCCTAGATGAGGCAGAGGAGTGGCTTTAAAGGTATCTGAGATGTTGACCTAATCCAGTGTGGTTTTTTTCGCTTGTCGCAAAGTTCACATTTTTGTAGAATCTGGGCAGGAACCACTTCAGGTTGGCATGATTAAAGTCCACTGCCAATATAACAATGCCCCATGAAGCACCTGGGAAGCAAATTGGGGTTCAAGGACCTGCTTAGATTCAAGGGGTAGTTAAGGTATCAAATGATTTCTACCTCTTATAATCGATCCAAAATCGACAATGCCAATCATCCATTCTTTGGAGATGGTACAGCGTTGGCAGATAAATTCAATTCAAATTCAAATCACTTCATTTGTCCTAGAGGGTTAATTAAACAAATATATATGCACTTACACTCAGAGCTTTTCATGCTTTGGTATTAGTTTATGGATTTTTTTTTTCAACGTCTAGATAACCTCTCATGAATGTTCACAGGTTCATGCCACTAAAAAAGAAACACACAATCATTTACGGCAAAATACAAGAGTGTTAGTTTTGTAAGGAATGTCGAACAGTCTCAAAAAGTTGCGGTCCAAAATCCATGCACAATGGTTACATCAAACAGAATTATTCATTTTATTCAATAAAATAACAATCCCACTATGGATGATACCATAATAACTACGGTTATTATGGTATCATTGTTACGGTAACAATGATACCATATTCTAAACATTGATTCAATACTAGTAAGAAACCAGGATTGTACGTATCTATATTATTATTATTATAGCAAATTGAAGGAAAATATTCTCACATAATGTAGGATTATTGTTTATCTTTCTCATCAACAAAGTGTTGGTTCAGAAAAAGTCACTGAACATATACCAGCACATTTGTAAGTGTACGCGCTATACAGCCGAAGCCCCAAGACCGCTCAGTTCCCTCATTATCACATGTCACACAGGCATCAAAGCCACAGTAGATGAAAAGGATGGGAAAAAAGTTTGATTGAAATGTTAAAAATTCAAAACCCTTTTGGAAAACCAACTCTCCCACCAATTACGGTAAAATGCACAGATCAGATTTTGTGCCGTCTTGCTAAAAAACTAAATCCAACAAACCAAAGGTAACCTATGTAAATCCAAAACACAAGCTTGACAAGGTACTGTAGTTGTATTAATCCATGCCATAAACTTTTCTCAACTCTTTTGAGCCAGAACCAAAAAACTACCAGAATGATGACTTATAATGAAAGACGATTAGTTGTCAACACTACCCTTAAAAGATAGGCGAAACCTAAACATTAATTCGATTTACTGAAGATTGTGGGAATACAGAGAAAAAACTGACACGAAGAGCTCAAAGGGACAACAAATGGATCGATAAAGAAAAGCCCAACCACATGTGTTTTATTTATAGATAGGAGAGGATAACTAGACACAGGTGAGAAGAGCAGACATTCACATTGGAACGTAGTAAAGAGGAGACATGAGACACAGGTGACAACTATCAGAGACGATCAGAACAAAAGACATAAGAGAGGGAATGACCCTAGGAACTAAGACTGAAAGTTGCAAACCACGAAACTCAGATTGACCTTTGCATTGTCTTTTTTTCCTTTTGTTGAGGGATGGTATTTTTGCCTCTGCCTCACTTTGGTGACACTGTCAGGTGTTTTACCTGTGCCTTGATTGCAGGGCAGCTCTGCGTCGGGCTATATCTGACTATTATATCTGACTATCTGTTATTTCCTTCCTCTCCCTGGAATCTGGGGTCTGTGTTGATGGCATGGGCCATGATTTGCTTGGTTTGGGCACACTGGTTGTATTTTAATATTACTCAAATCTTAATAGTCCTACATGAGCCTCTGCTTTGCACAGCTCTGCTCGAGTGCCCTGCGCCGCTGGTGAGTAAGCTCTACTTCTCTTGCTCCCTCACCATTTGTACAAGAGTTTGCACCTCTGATCTTGCGCAGAGTGCCATGGTGATAAATGCGAAATGTGACTGACTATCAATGGGAAACCTGCGCCTACGGGCCTACACAACTGCCCTGTTGATGCATGGATAAATGAGAGGCAAACATGGAGCTCCCAGTACTTCTTCATGTAACTCTGGAACGTCACAAAAATAAATTGCAGAAAAAGGCATCATAATAGAACCAAGGCAACTTGGGAATACATGCTACTCATTCTCCAATTTAATCCAAAACTTGTCCAAAGCCAAATCTGAAACAAAATTCCCTGAGGAACACTTTTGCACACTTAAACACCACTTTCTCTCGACAAGGGTTGATTTTTTTATTCAGGTCAGAAAAATACTCCCCAGCATCTTTACTGGAGAGTATTAATCATTTACTGTCAGGTGTCTTAAGTGTGTACAGAATTACTTTGACAATTTCATACCACATTCTTACTTTCAAAAACTGTTTATTGTTAGTCTTTCTCTTGTGCAACACTTGTAATTCACTACATGTAAATGTCTAAATGAAAATTGTAGCAGGTAGTGATGTATGCTATACCAACCAGTCATAAGTTCATGTTGTGACTCGAATAAAAGAGCATGTGAAACGAATTCAGATAAAATTATGAAATGATGCTCCTTGGTCCGTTTAGTTTTTTTTAATCAATTTCATATTGTCAGCACCAGTCGTATTTTCTTATGATCGTAGTCGTTCGACATTCCAAAGTGGAGCTAAGAAAAGTGGCAATACAGTAAATATAATCAAAAGTCAATGCTATAGGACATTCACTCATTCATTCATTATCTGTTACTGCTTATCCTGCTCAGGGTCGTGGGGGGGCGGGAGTCTATCCCAGCTGACTCTGGGTGAGGGGGGGTTACACCCTGGATGAACAGCCAGTTTATCACATTGCCATCACAAAGAGACATAATTACAAAAAAATGACAATGAAAGGATATTCCAGATTCTGTGACATATGTCTGTAACATTTTATGTTATTTTTTACAGATAGTAATCTAACTTCATCAACATCCTCCTTAAAATTCTCTATAAATACGTTGTTGTCCGTGCAGGAAGCTCCTAATCAATACTAAATCATATAATGGGAATAAGAACACTCACTTCCAGACTTTCTCTCAAACTCTTCCTACTTTCTTATCTTTTAACATCCAGCTAACTTCTCTAAGCAGTGGGCATCCTTGTGAAAGGTAAAAAAAATTGTTTGACTAATCCAACTGAATTATACCTCGATCAGTCAAAAAAAGAGTAATTATGAAAAGATATTGATTAGTTCTTAGGAAATGTCGGTATTTCTCTGATAATTTCAGATTTCCTGAGCTCCTGTCATTGAGCCTGTTCCCTGAGAGAAATCTTTGAGGTCAGGAGTAAACAGACCGATAAGCCTTTCTTTGTTGTTCCTCCTGCTGGCCCATCCAATGCAAAATAATGTATTTGAACTCTGTTGCTCCCACAGCTCTCCACCTGCATGCTGCTTGCCTTAAACCATCCAATCAGGTACCAAGGCTTCGCTTTGAAGGGTTAATGAATCGTGATACCTGTGGTGACTCAATATGCTTTTGGGGTTACCGTAGAAACTATGATGTAAACATGTGTCATCTCTCAGCAACAGCGATGCTACTCATAAGAGATACTAATAGCCCAAAGGTGTTCCTATTCAACTCCGTGTGTGTGTGTGTGTGTGTGTGTGTGTGTGTGTGTGTGTGTGTGTGTGTGTGTGTGTGTGTTGTATTAATAAAAAACTTTGCTGAGCCTCTCATGGAACCAACAACTGGGTTGTTATTTGTGATGGAACATCTCCATCTGCCATCTCCAGGAAGAGATAATCTGTTTTGTCATACAGTAATAGAAAAAAATGTATAACTTCAGAGAAATTATCTGTTTATCTAAATGTAAATGCAGTACTGGTTAAATTAGGCAAGGTGGAATTGAATTCACATTTTGAATTAGATTGTATTCCAATTAATTGACTCTACATTGAAAAATTACTAATTATAAAACAAACATTTTATATTCAGCCAGATAACTCAGCTAAAGCAGTAAAGGTCAAATATTGATCAGGTCTCTCTCAACTACTTCTGTTCTTTTCAATCGCTGGTACGTTGTGTATTCATTCTTTACTTCAAATATTCAACATCTGCAGTTGTCACGGTTGATTCAAGTAAAATATAAAGACCCAACAAACATCAAGTAAAATAAGCTGGAATAAATTTCTGATAAAAAAAATGATTAGGAACTCTGCAAGTACAAATGAAATCAAAACATCCTTGTCATTATTATCAACAGAACATTCTGTAATCACATAGTATAATCTCTTCAGGGTTGCCCACTCATTCATTCAATCATTTATTGTAGCCTACCACATTTAATTATTGGAGCAGTGAACTCTTTCCCCAGAGAAACACACACGCCGACACACACTGAGCAGATTTTTAGTGGTTTAGTATAACTGTGATTTAGTATTTCTGGCTGTCACAATTATGAAATTTTAGCTGACAATTCATCGTCATTCAAATAGCTGCAATTAACATTCAATTGTCTCCCTCTTTTTTTTAAACATAGCATTTCATTAGCATGTGATTGGCTAGTGATGTAGGAGGGTGTGGCCCCTTTAAGAGCATGTGCGTGTGAGTGAGTGGTCCAGTGAGGGAAGGTGAGAGGCCGGCAAGAGAGCAGGTGGTTGTGATGGCAAATGTTCCAGAAAGGAGTTTTGTAGCCTAACAGTGAGGTTAATATGTTCAGCGGGACACAGTTGTCTCTGGTGTCCTATTTTACCAAAGCTGGTTAAGTAAAGGGGTTAGTCCCAACGCAAAAAACGCCCACCATGGAGGAAATAAATACAGATCTCCTGTTCCTACGATCATTGTCTGGACCTACAGGAAAAAACTAACACCATATATCTTATCACGCTGTTAAAGTGCACCATCAGATGCTATTACATTTATATTGTTGTCTGAAAGCTTCGGTATCCCCCAATTACTTGGATGACCCTGCTACTGCAGCTGTCTGTTCAACTTTGGCAGACCAGGCAGGGTGGTGGGCCCAGAAATGTTTTTTTTAATATGTGGTATTAGCAGATTTGACGGCTATGGTTGGCTGCAAATTTTGCAAACACCTCCTTCAATGGGTTCTCCTTTTTCATTTGCCTTAAACCCGAGTGTGTTCAAAGCAGCACTGCTGCATGTGATTGGCTAGCGATACAATCACATGAATCACTACCCTTGAGCGCGTCTGACCGTTCATGGTCAGTTGCGCTCATGTAAATGATCCATATAGTTCACATTAGTAGATACTTGTCCAAACGTTGATTGCCACGAAGGTTTAACAGTCGGTGGCAAAACAGTCAATCATTGAATGGTGGAAAATGGCGTAAGAAATCGATTTGAATTGAACATTGAATTGATATGAAATGTTTGGGTTATTCAATATTTTTAAAGAGATAAATTGAAACATTTTTAACAATTATTCAAAAATGATTACAATTATCCTAAATAACTGCGATGAGTCGATTATGTAATCATTGTGACAGGCCTAGTATTACATTTGTCTTCTGATGAATTTTTTGGGTGAGACCTCTCCTGTGAAACGTAAGCATACATTAGTCATTATTTTGTGTGTGTTGTCTGTGAGAGCACCTGGTCTGTGCGGTGTCATTCACTACAAAGTAGTTGCTCTGAAAAAATGAATCTTACATTGTTCAAGCGTTGAGCTCTAACTTTGTGCACTGATGTTTTTTTTTATTTTTATTTTTAAATAAAGGCTGTCGGCTGTGCTTGGTAACTGGTGAGATAAATTGGGGTAAGCAAAAACAGTAACGATACCAAGTACTGAGATAATGGTCCTGGCTTTAACATCTCAATATCAAATATGATTAGAAAAATTTACTTTACTCAGCTACATTCAGCTAGAAGCTGTTCGCACACGCTAGGAGCTTTTTTCCAAATGTGGTGCATATTAGTGGATTGCAGAGATCTGTATTGTAGATACAGTATACTTTATTTAACTGTAATAGATCATATTTTACTCACTGGGTGTGTTTTTTTTTAAGGAAAACAATGTTTCTTGAAAATATCTTCACATTTAATTTCAGGAGTTCAATCAGCGGGATTGCTTGTACAACGAAGGAGATTGGGACTTTTTGGACCTGCCTTTCAGGACGACACCATAGGTCCAGTTCATCTTTGGATAAATTAAAGATAAAACCTAGGGCTTTGCCCTCACAGCAAGCGTATATCCCCGGAAAGTCCCAAACTATGTTGTCCCTCTGATTGAACTCCTCAAGTTAATAGTGAAGGTATGTCTGAAAAACTGTTTCTTGGTAAAAAGAAAAAAGAAAAGCTCCCTCTAGTGATCAAAATCTGATGTATGCAATATAGATCTCCTGGAGTCGATTGATATGCATTCAATTCGGGCTCATTAGAACCATCAGATGTGTAGTGGCACCAGGCATTAACAGGAAGGATATGTACCAGAAGAGGACTTGGCGATGACAATATCATAATATCAGTATTCGGGGACATAATGATCTACTTTGAAATTAGGAGCAACATAGGCAGATATACATTATAAATATGTGTACCGGTTGAAACACTAAAAAAAATGACAAGCACTGTGAAAAATCAGGTCTTAATTTAAGTACAGGATTCAAACCTCAACATTCCGGATCCTGCCACAGCTAAAAGAAATAAACATGCAATGTTTAAAACATAGTGAGGGTGAATGTTTGTATTCAGATAGCCAGGCATGAAGTCTGCAGAAATGCAATTCCTCCCTCCATGAGTAATGATGATGGGAGTCAAGAGAGAGAAAGGTCTTGTGGATATTATTACATGCTCTCACCCAAGCCTTAGCTGTGCTACAGCACAGGTTACTATAGTCTCTGGCAGGGTTCTCCGGCTCTCCCTTTGTTTGCCAGTTTAATGAGTGGAATGCTCTCCGACTTACACGGTCATAAGTAAATCAATAGTCAGCTTAAAGAAGCTCCCATTCAGCGAGGTGAATGATAAAGGCTGCAAAGTATTGATCTTTTTAAATGAGCCTGGCCAAACTTAAAAGGTAGAAGGTAAAAGATGTCTCACTATCCTCTCTGAAACAAAAATAACAGACATCAAATCAGAATGAGAACTTGGTGGAATATTTGATGGGTCCATTCATTGATGATTCCGTTTCCTTACCAATTCACTACAGTTAACTGAAGTGAATATAATAATATTTTTTTCTCATTGATCATTGTAAGATATGAAGCCCAGTTGAGGAAAAACTGGTCTGGCCTTGAAATGACTTTACGAATTTGGTGCTTTACATATAAATCTGACTTAACTGTAATTAATTTCAAAAGGGAAGATCGAACAATCAAACATTTGAATTTTCAATTTTCTGTGTGTAACAAGCTAGAAAGACACTGAAGCAGTTAGACACTCCAAAAATGAATGCATGGCATCAGACAATTAATTAAATATTGTATATAGAACGTTAATGGTGTTCTTCTTAACATGCTGGCTAGTCCCTCACAGAAATACAGTTTTATGCATGTGTGCAAACTAGCAACCAAGCTTGACCTACATGGCAATCAGCAATTATTTGGTAGAAAGCTAACAGTGAAAGAAAAAAAAAAGAAAAAAGATGAATGGTCCAAAACATACGACAATTGTTGGAAAAAGATTCTATTTCTATGTTTACCAGAATAAAGCCAAAAGTTTTGCTGCTATTCAATTTGCTTTAGATCAGTGGTACTCAAACGTTTTACACCGTGTACCAACGGCTCTCCAAGTACCACCATTATGACTCATGTAAAAATAAATTAGTAGAAGTAGATAACCCTATTCAGCTAACGTAGTTCAAACAGGAGGCAAATGCATTCTCAATAAGTATATTATTTATTGACGACTAGGAGGAGTAGCACAAGAACTGGCACTTAAACGCTATAATCTCTCCATAATCTCTATAATTATAATGCATTGGGCAGCCCCTCACACACAGAGCAGGTGAGAACATTAACATTAACAACTGTTAGTCCCTGTAAATGCGCAGTTCAAATTTGATGTAACCTGAGTCATATCTCCTTACTGTTTTTCGCCGTTTGCTGCCGGTCGATGCTACTGATTCAGGGATTCACTGTCTTCCACTGCAGTTTCTACAACGCCGCTAACAATATTCCCCTCATGGCCCACACTTATCTTCCTCAAAGTTCTCATTTGAAGCCACAATTGCATTGTTATTAAACCCATCGTAATTTTAGCTTCTGTCTTGTGCTCACAGATAAGCTTCTAACGGCTTAGCAGGCTGATGGACGTCTGAACAAAAAAACTACAGGAAAGGCTAAACTTATTTTTAAGCCAATTTCATTTATCTCATGCGTACAATATTTTCTCTTTTCATTCATCATATATTTTTTCACAGAGCGGCACGGTGGCGCAGTGGTTAGCACTGCTGCCTCACAGCAAGATGGTACCAGGTACGAATCCACCTCTGCCTGCCTTTCTGTGCAGAGTTTGCATCATCTCCCTGTGTCTGCGTGCGTTCTCCCCAGGAACTTCAACTTCATCTAAAAACATGTAATATAAGTGAATTGGTGACACTAAAAATTGTCCGTGTGAGTGGTTGTATGTGTCGTCCCTGTGGTGAAATGACAACTCATCCTGGGTGTAGCCTGCCTCTCGCTCGATGTCAGCTGGGATAGGCTCCAGCCCCCCATGACCCTGAACAGGATAAGTAGTTGATAATGAATGAATATACATTTTTAAATTAATCTTATTTAATTTAGTAAAAGTAGGCAATTTCAAATATTCCTCTGCATACCACTAGAGGGAGCTTGTGTACAATCAGTGGTACGTGTACCATATTTTGAGAAGCACTGTTTTAGATAAATAAACACACTTTCATAATTACATTTTATTTAACTGTCAGCACAATTTGAGACTGTGCAATAAACACATCAGAGGTCTTCCTGCCGCACGAAAGCTCAAACCTCCTGCAGGTAGTTCAGTACTCTGTTATGTCAGTCCGATGATAATATGACACAAGTAATTGACGCCTTGACCATGAATTTTGTCCATTTGAATTTGGAATCATGACATTATCATTATAAGTTTATTGTAGAAAAATTATATTTTACTATTGATGGTTTTCACCCATTTTGATTATTTGCTTGGTCCATTGGTCGATCAGTTGAACGGTATTTAAAGCAGGATCAAACAAAAACTACAGAACTGTTTTCAAAGATACTTGATTGATTAGATGTCCTTTATATTAGATGTATAGGACATATGTAAGTACATGTATGTAAGTACATATATACGTGTATGTAAGTACACATACATATATATATATATATATATATATATATATGTATGTTTATAAACATATATAAATAAAAGAAAAAGGCACATTCTCCGGTTAGTGACCAGTCATGACCAAACATATCCCCGGGATAATCTGCAAACTATTCTCCTATAAGAGAATTTGATTTCCTGATGCAGGATGTGTGTAGGAATATTTACCATGTTGTCCTCGGTGCTTCTGTCAACAAAATTTTACAGCATTATTTAAATGAAAATGTTTTTCTCAAATTCTTAAAATGCTATTCTTATCTTACTATTCATATAATATTAATATTATATAAGAATATATTCTGTTATAATTAAATATTATTTCACATTTTTCAGGATTAAGTGACACAATAATAATAATTGCATTTGTGTGTGCATGTGCGTGTGTTTGTTTGAGTGTGTGTGTGTGCGTGTGTGTGTGTGTGTGTGTGTGTGCGCTCGTGCGTGTGTGTGTGTGTATGAAAATTCTAAAATGCAATTTGTCCACAGAAAATTGAGTGATTTGATTACCTTGTAAAAGTCAGATTCAAATATTAAGTAAGCTTTTAATTCATCATTACATAAAGCTACTGGTCGGATTACAAGTTTCCTTTATAATGAATAGGATTCATTTGCAGCTTGTCCCTTTCCCTTGCCCCTGAGAGTAGCAATGGTCGAGCAAGTGAAACAAATGAAGAGAGGGAGAGCCTATAGTGTCAACATATCAACAAATAAGAGATATCAAAAATTATTTTCGGATTTTTTTGTACTTAAGCTCTGAAGCACAAATTGAGCATGCCTACACCTTCACACGATCCTGTCTGAAGCTGATACGTTGGTGTATTTCATTTGAATGAAGATGTAAAACACATGCACACTCACATTTAAAGCTCTTTATACATCCATGACACAACAGCAGATAACTGAGACAGAGACAGGCACGTCACCACCTTTCAAACCATCATCCAAACTCCTAAAAGAAGTTTTTGTCAAGGAGCACAGAGAGCAGACAACTGTCCAGACGTGCATTTTTGACAACTGTCCAGACGTGCATTTTTGACAGTAGCACAATATTCAACAACCAGAGTGTTCTGCTTCTTTATTGTGGATACTCTGCTGCTTATTCTTACTTTAAGGGTCTAGGATTTAAAAAAAATAAAGAAAAATAAGATTGGAAGAAAAATACCACCATTCCAGAATAAACAATGATAATAGTTATACTTTTCAACCTCAAATCACAGCCATTATGCCAATTGGACAGCTAAAACTGTCTTCATCCTGCAGTGCCTTGCAATCAAGTTCATTATCTGACTGTTGTTGTTGTCCGTCATCTTTACCTTCCACTGCAACTAGGTTGCTTGCTGTTTTCTGTCTCTCCTCAAACACTCCTACCAGATGATTGTAGCTGTCTGAAAATCTGTCTGCCGGTTTTTACATGAACCTCTTCTGGCTGCGTGTGCTTCAGTCAATGCTCCTCTCTTGACTTCCTCCCAGCTCTTTTTCACTAAATCGTCTCCTCCCTCTCCCCGTTCATGGTCAGACGTGCTCAAAGACCCACCTGATTTCAGAGGAAATACAGCTCCTCTCTCCTAAATCCATCCATCCACCTGTCAGTTTGAATCACCCTGAGAATAAATCGTAAACCCATCATGGAGGCCAGATGTAAGCGATGTACACCGAGCGATTGTCCATATAGAGAGGTTTATGGGAGTACGCTGCTGATGGCCCAAGGTAAGGTGCTAATGTGTTCACACGTGATTCGTGTTACAGTTTCTGGGAGGTTCCACTATCAAAAGCACACTCCTGGCCCCCAAGTCCCTTGTTGCTTTCTTCCCTGAACTTTCCTTCATATATCAGTACATCAAATGGTCTATCAACTTAATTCTAATATCCGAGGTTCGTCGGACCCCCATGGTTACCTCAATTGAAGCTCCAGTCATATATTTGCACTTAGCGGAGACCTCTGGCCCATATAAGTCTACTCCTGCATCCAGCACATGACTGGAAAATTATCCAGTCCCGGCCCAACTAGCAACAACTTAGTCTTTCAAACAAGATAGTCTATTATATATTTTAAAAAAAGAAGCCCTGTCATTTGCAGTCATGTCCAGGGTGCACCAGTTTTAACTGAGATATAGATTAACGAGACCCTCTAATGCGTGGATATTGTCATGCCTTGTAATTAGGTTTGTTGTCATATGGTTTCCTGATTGCGTCTCCACCCTTAATTGTTAAAGCCTGCGTCCTGTTAGGAATCTGCTTCGGTGTATTTAAGCTGTGCTCCCCTCCCCACCTGTGCAAGATCGTGTTGTACCATTGTGCCAACCTATCCAGCGTAATTCCTAGTGTTCCATGGTTCTGATCTCTGCTCGTAAGAAACCTTGTATTTTTGCCTGCCCCCTTGGTTATTGTTTGCCTGCCTTTACCAGTAAAGACATTATTCACCAGACGTTGTATTAGTCGTGCTTGTGGATCCTAACTGTGGTGCCAGCTTGACATTACGATCTGGCCATAATGGATCCAGCCGACTCCAACCCACTGCATGCTGCTCTCCGCGCTCAGGGCGAGCGCATCAACCAGCATGAGGAACAGATGTCCGCGGTGTACAGAGGAGTGAGGGATTTAACCGACAGACATGGCGAGTTTCAAACCTCCGTCGAGACCCAGGTCACTCACCTCAGTGCCCAGTTCCAGCAGCTGGTGAGTAGCTTGGATACCCGGTTCCTCTCCTCTCCGGCCGCTGCCGTACCTGCTCCTCAACGGTCTGATTCCACTCCGGCGCTGAGTCCCTACCATGCCTCCAGTCTCAACTTGGCCAAGCCTGAAAGGTTCTCCGGAAGCTCCGGTAACTGCCGGGCCTTTTTGACTCAATGTAGCCTTCATTTTGAGCTACAAGCCCACTCGTTTCCTACCGAAAGGTCCAAAGTGGCATTCATGATTTCACACCTCGCGGGACGCGCAGAGGCGTGGGC